>BQNB010043075.1:0-45724 GCA_026074375.1 Tanacetum coccineum | reverse complement strand
AATACGGTTATAATAACCACGGTTCCCCGTTAATCAGTATAAATACTGCCTGTGATCAGGTAGAATTCATAAGAATCTCCTTAATAGGGTTTCGCAGCTGTACTAGCCATTCTCGTTACCGGAGCGTCTCAAAGCAGACAACATGGTCAGAGTGAATCAAATAGTTACTATCTTTCTAATTGAGTTGTCAATTCATATACTGGACCAAAATCGATATCCAGTTGACACAAGCTTGATTCATATAGAATCTCGCAAGTCACCCACCAAGAGCTTGTTTGATGTTGGCTCAAGAAGGATTTCCATCATCATTGTAAATGCTAAAGAGTATCACTCTGATGTTCTGGCAGTTATCACAACGATAATGCGTAGGAATCTTTGATACTAAATGTTGTATAATGATGTACGAAATTTTGTATATATTGGAATTTGTGTCCTAGTGAGATTTTTGATAGATCTCGATGGCTCTAGACTCTATAAGTGCACATTTGTTATTTGGTAAATAAAGGCTAGAGCGTACTGCCACTTTTTCAATATCAATGATCTCGGAATGAGAAAGCTAATAGAAACATGTTGATCTCCGTGAGAAGTGAAACATAAATCTTTTAAGAGATTCTGAGTGGCTAGGGAGGGTTGTGCATTGCATCACTGGGTCCATGACGCCTTGTCTTCAATATCAGAATCATCTTTGTGATTACCGATAGATTCTGTATTGACCCGGTTTCTGCCTAGGGTTGTATCGAGGGCTTCTTTCTTTTCACCCTTTATCCTTACAATTCTTTTTTCATCCTTCAACCCCTTCAGTGCTTACCGAGACTTCATGACTAGTACCTTGTTGGGTTTGTTCCAGTACTAGCTCCATCTCAGTCGGCACTATTCCCTTATTCTCACATTACTCCTTTTTTTTCAATCATACCTAGGACTTCTACTCTATCTAATGGAGTGTTCCTGGGTAGATCCCTCCAGTTCTGGCTGGATCATGGAACGAATATACCTAACCTTAACTGCCTTATAACTCCTTCAGAAACCACAGTTGGTCGGTCTTTTGGGTATTGCCATAAAGATCCATAAAACCATTTGATAAAAAATCAATCAACGTGTCTGATAAATCATTTAAGACACATTGATTGTTTCCAGAGTTACCAAAAAGCTCCCACTACACATATGCACCATATTATGAAAGAGTTTTGCACATGCGAGGTTTGGGAACGCGCTTATAGATTGAAGATCGTATTCGTTATTAATCCGTATTGATCATATTTTAATCACTATTCTCCCCCTCAAAAATTGCATATGTGGTTACAATTTTTGATAATTAGTGAATTAAAAACAAGTTAATGTCTGGAATTCACATGAGCCTAACTAAGTCTTAGGAGAACAGGAGTGCATGCAGAATGAAACTTATAATTATTCTCCTCCTCGATAAAAGATTAGAGTGAAAATTTAGAGAAGGAGTGTGTTGAGCACATAATTTTGAAAGAATTTGAAATTTGTTTTTTTGAAAATGTATTGGAAAATTATGCTCAACAGAAAATGATGTCAGATTTATCGTATTAATTATCATTTCCTTAGAACTTCTCGTGAGCATTCAAAATGTTGAATGTTTATATGACTTTGCTCAAGACCGAGAAGATATAAACTTCCCGTTGTGTAGGATAAATGGACATAAATGAACATTTTCCTTTCTTTGGAGTCCGAGTCCTAAGCTGACATTTACTTAGAAGTCGTTGAGAAAAATTTGAAGAGACATGTTTTGAAAGCATTTGAAACTCTCGCTCGAACTTCATTTATTCACCCGTGTTAATATTAATCAACATTTCTAGGTGCGCAAATGTTATCGATTGTCGAGAGACATGTCGGAGAAGAATATTTTGTATTTTTGAAATTTTTTAATTTTGTATTTTTCTTTTATAGGTTTTATATTTTTATATTTTGATTTTATGATATGATATATACCAAGAATTACTATGATTTTGCAAGGAGATCAAGTTCCTGAGGAGATAAACTGCGCATACCAAGGCGACGAACCAAATATTTGAATCGATCTATTGGAAGAGCTTTGGTGAAGAGGTCGGCGAGTTGGTAATCCGTCCTGACAAAATATAGTTCAATCGTATCCTTTTCCACGTGTTCATATATGAAATGGTAGCGGACAACGATATGCTTTGTTCTTGAGTGTTGGACCGGGTTGCAGGATATGGCTATGGCTGATTTTGAGTCACAATAAATTGGAATCTTGTTGAAATGAAAGCCATAATCAGTTAACTATGTCTGGAATCTTGAGGTGCTCTAAGTTTGCATGTACAATGCCGTGTGGTGGGTAACCGAGCACATAAACAAGTAGCATGTACAATGTCTGGTCTACTAGACGTTAGATACACCAGGGCACCAATCATGCTACGATATTTCATTGCATCGACTGGAGACCCATTTTGATCAATGTCAAGCTTGTCTTTGATCTCCATTTTGATCAACGGTTCAATCTTGCTAAATGTTTTTTAAGTTTCATCAAAAATAATGAGTCGATTTATGATTAATCAGAGGCTAAGTTTACACTTGTTTTTCATATTCATTTAAGAAAACTTTTACACTTTTAAATATTTCAGGAGAGGTTTGATAATGACACAAGAAGATTAATACATAACAAGCGACTCTCAACTTCATATGATTCTACAACAAATTCATATGACGAGAGCCAAAACATTAGTTTTAGAATGGACCCCTTATAGCCACATGAGCGACATCAGGCCAACCATTATCAAAGATCCAGAATCAGATTTTAGTGGCAAAGACACAAGTGTTCAAACCACTCAAAAGACGCTTTGTTTTTTCCTAATTTCAAAGAGTCAAACACTTCACCACACACCGCCAAAAAATGTTTGTCCGGGGACAACCCTTTTTTAGACCTCAATTAAATCATCCAAGTTACATGGCCAACACGCAATCATTCAGCGCCAAACGGAGGTCACATTGTGTTGTTAGGATCCAAAATTCTTGATCTAAAGCTCAAGAAGCTATAAAGTTTCTTCAAATTTGAATTCAAATCTGGTAACTAATGGAATGAAGTCTTATACCATCGAAGCCCAAACCAATGTGTAATTCTTTAACACGTGTATTCATGATTTAATTAGAAATTTTTTTGTTCTGAATTTAAACATTTAAATAATTTATAAGAGCTCAATATATTCATACTTGGCCCAACTTTAACCTTATTAAAACGCTTGATTTTTTTAAGACTTTCATTGATGATTTAGTTCCAATACTTTTTTGTTCCAATACATTTTTTTTAAATCTTAGACCAAAAGCTTCAATGGAAAAATCTAATAGTCAACGTCTTAGTCCAATATTTTTCCATACTTTTTTAAAAATATTTGACCAGAAATTATCAATGTATAATCTAAAAGGTATGTTTCAATAATATAGAATTTTGAGGCAACTATGTAATATATGACTCTTATAATCATATTTAAAGCATGTTCAAAATGAATAGATTGGGAGCACTTCAAATTAAATCCATAGAAAAGATATTAGACATAACTCTTCAGAATAAATCTTCATGGTTGCATGTGATGAAGGTTTTTTGGCTAAGTCGTATAGAGCAAGTCAATATTTGATTGTGTTTGTCACTAAGATTTGGTAAGATTTCAAAGGTGAGTTTAGAGAGTATTTAACTCTTTTTAGTAGTTTGAGTTGTTTTTGGATGTCTCAATAAAAGTGTCAGATAGTATGTTTCTTTTGTGGATGTGTTGGTGGTATTGTTCGCAGTATAGTTTATTTTAGGGCTTGTGTTTTTGAGTTTTGCGTTTGTATCAATCTCTATCTAATAGTATATTTTTAACTCCTTGCCTAGTTTTGTTTAAAGAAAATTTCTTTAGTCATTCAAAAAAAAAGGGATTTACACACAGTGCATTGTTATTAACGTCAATAGTTTTTGGTATTGTTAAATACCATACGTATAACATAATCATCATGAAACGATTATATCCTACTTATTACGATAGTAAAACCTTGTTATTACATTTATGATGATTAGACACGATAGCCCGTATTTTGTACACACATCCGTTTACTATTTCCACGACATATATATTTAGTTAATGGTTACCTTTTTGAGATAAATTCTTACTTAATAATCCTTAACAATATGACATGGCATATGTCAAAATAGTAGAGTGAGTTAAGAAAAAGAAAGTGTTTAATATACAAAAAAGTACTAAAGTTTGACCAAAAGTTCAACCTATGTTACTAAAGTATTTTTTGTTACAAATAGGTTACTCATGTTATGTTAACCGGTTACATAATTACAACATAATGTTTTAGACCTTAACTTACCGTTGGAGTGTTCTACGTGCTCGAGACGTGTATTTTTTTTAAACATTGCATTATTCAAAGGGGGATAATCCAGGTTTCACTCAGTCTTCCTCTTCCATTTTCTCTCTCGATACTTCAAATTCCTCTCAAAAACCATAATCAACAAAGTAATCTAATAAACCGCGTTAAAGTTTTTCATCCTTCCCAAATAAGTATGTATGGTCTTTAATTAATGTATTTCTATGTTTGAGTCATTGTTAATCGTCATTTAAAAATTAGGTGGAGTTCTAAATTAGGGGTTTGAAATAAAAGTAACACTCCTTTCTAGTTTTTATATATTTACAGATGGCATTTGAAATTACTGAGGTCTAAACTGTTTTTAATCAAATGGAACAATATCGTTTGGATACTAAAAGTTTTGAAATTCAAAAGAAACAAGTTTGCATTCAAAATGATTGACTCTTAAATTAAATCATTTCTAGATATTATGAATAATTGTTGATTGAAAGCTTCTATTAATGAGAATATGATGTTATGTGTGAATGTGTATTGATTTTGTTGAAAAGCGTCACAAGTGTCTTGAACTTGAAACAGAGCTTATCAAAACACAATTACGATTGGTAGCCGGATGAATATGACCACACTTATGTAGTGGCATGGAGGATTTTCTTTGATGGAAAAAGAAAAGTAGTTATAGTTAAGGTTTTAACCTTGTTCTCTATAACCGTGGCTCTTGATACCAATCTATAACACCCCTATTTTTGACATATAGCAGCGGAAGCTAATCTGGGGTATTATTTCATAGTACAACAGTCATAATCATAGAAAACGACTCGAAAGAGACGTTTTTAAAAGATAAGTTATCATTCATTATTTCATTAGAGTTTTTACAAATAGAGGTCCCAAAATCTACATGAAAACATAAAGTTTGAATGATAACAGCTTAGCCATCTTCAAGTCCATGCCACTCCGTGCCATAAGATGTTTAGTTACCTGAGATAAACATGCTAAAAAGGTCAACACAATGGTTGAGTGAAATTCATAGGTTTATAATAAATAGTGTGAATACAAGTTCAATAGTGGGTTACGTTGTTATACACCTATAAGTGTAATAATTATAATGAGTACAATTATTATAGAAAATAGTATTATTGCGTCTAGGCTCATGGCACTCAAATTGACTTGTGTATATATCAATAATGATATATATAAAGATAATGGCCCCCGTGTAGGTAATTGCCATATACCTATGATTTTCAAATATAGTGCGTTTGGTTACCTATCCGGCTAACACAAACGGGATTCTTCAATCCCAATAGATCTATTCATAATATTCGCGTTCACTCACAAGTGATTAATGGTCCATGATGGTGAGGGTCTTTTGGCATAAAGGGACTTAGACAACAGATGCAATAATATATCAGGATAGCATACATTTAGAAAACACTTGTATTTATGGTTTATAGCATGTATCCCCCTCACGGGTTTATGAAATAAAAGATTTAAAAGTAAGGCTATGAACTCACCTTAACAGTACAGGGGAATCTGATTGATGGCAAAAGTATATCAAGTGAAAGTAACGGCTTCGTCACGCAACCTAGGGTGATATGTCAAGTCTTAGTGTGATGGTTTATGTTTCAAAACTTCATAAAGTTTAACGTATATCTTTGATTTATTAAATTATGGAAATATTGTATCACTGTTCGGGCTATCATAATCCAGAGGTCACGTAGTATCGTTTGAGGAGCCAGGGCACTTTAAATCGTAAACCCAACAAACTCGTCAAAACAAAAACTTAAATGAAACCCTTCATATGAAATTCCCTAGTAACGTGATACGATAAGATTTTAAGTTTCTTCAAAAGTTAGACGATGATAAATTACGTTAAATATATAACGTAATTGTTTTATAATGCGTCGATCGGTGATTAATAACGATTAATGTGTCGGGTTTTAATAAAATAGAGTTTTATAATATTAATATATATTTTTATAATTTGTATAAAAATATAATATTTTATATTTTTAAGTTTGCAAAAATGGCAATATATACCCTTGGTTTATAAACTTTTACAAGTTTAGTCCTTATATATAATGTATATATAATTTAAACCTTTATATTTAAAATTTTGCAAGAATAGCCCATGGAGTTATAACTTTAATATAATTACAAAAATGGCCCTTGTAGTTAATATTTTCCAAAAGTTACAATATATACCCCTTGCATGAAAATAATTTGCAAAACAAGTCCAAATTCCATGCAAGCTTATTTTTAGGATTTCAAAAGAGATTTGTAGGTTATAGCTTATTACAATAAGCTAAAATAAGTTAGGATAAACAACTTTTACGAGCTTATAGCTTATGAAAAGGGTTTACGAGCTTAAAATGACAAAATGGGTCGTTTAGGTTCGAAAAATTAATCCAACGTGTTTAAGCTTTTAAGACTTGATAAAAAGCTTATTGAAATGATAAATAAGCTTATAGGAATAGCTTATAACAACATTTTATGAGATTAGCTTGTAGAATTAAAGAAAACAAGTTATTAGGGTTTTAGGGTTCGTTTGGTTTTAGAAAATTAACCACGCATGGTTTGGAGCTTAAAGCTTTTAACAAGGGTTTAGACATGATCATATGATACTTATTAAAGATTCATAACAAAAATTTAGCTGATTTGAACAAGAATTAGGCTTACAACTTTGAATACGGGTTAAAATGGGGTTTTTATGTTCGCACTCCTAGAAAATAATCTTGTGGCTCTTTCTTCTTGATATCTTGGCTTCACTTCTGGTCTTGTGGCTTATCTTGATCCTTCTTGGCTGTTCTTAAGACTCCATTGTTGTTTATGTTTGAGTTTGAGGTATGAGATTGAATGGTAAAGGGTTCGGCTATTTATAGCTTTAATAATCCTTGGAGGCCAAGTTAGCAAGAGTAAGGACCAAGGTGTGATGACTAAGGGCTGCTAGGGATGACAAGGAAGAGCTAGTGTATGAGTGTTGAGAGCTAGAAGACTAGCTAAGCAAGGTGGAGGGGTTTTGGGGGGTTCGACTAGAATAGAGTGACAAGGTGGTGATGTAGCAAGCTTGGTGGCTAAGAGTTGAAAGGGAGGTGCTTGTAACCAGCTTAGGGCTATAGTAGCTTAGTCATAGAGGTGTTAGGATACTTAGTTGGGTTTAAAATGGGTAGAAATGGAGGGAAAAGGGTATCAGGTTCATTTAGGGCTTGATTTAGGGTTTAGGGTTTTAAAATGTGGATTAGGGTTAGGATTAAGGGTAGATTAAGGTTTAGGATTAGTGTTAGGATTGAGATTAGGGCTTAGGATTAAGGTTTAGGGCTTAGTTTTAGGTTTAGGGTTTAGTTTTTGGTTGAAAGTGAAATTAGGGTTTAGGGTTTTGTTTTTAGGGTTTAGGGTTTTAGATTAGGGTTTAGGATGAATTAGGGTTTAGGTTTAAGGTTTAAAAGTCATGCATTAAGTGCTTGTACCTTGTACTAAAGTGGTGGTAAGAAACCAAAGTGATTTAGGAGGTAAAATGACCTAATTTGACTTTCTTGCATTATTGACTTGTACATTGTGTTTTAGAAAGTTGTAACTTGATTTAGGAGGGAAAAGATATTCAAATGTGGTGTATTGATACTTGTACACATGCTTTAAAGGCTTGTACATTCATTTTATATGTATACATTACATATAATTAGGGTTTTGATATAAATGTTAACGTTTAATGCTTGTTTTGAAATAACATTTTGAAAAGTACGTTGAATGGATAATGTACTTGGTAAAAAAGGATATTAAGATATAGACTTGACATATTAGGATGTTTACATGATATAAACATAGATATAGTTGGCATTGATAGAGGTTGCGTGAGCTCGTTTACTTTAGAGATGCAAGTTACATTGCATTATGAGATAAAGCAAAAAAATTCCCTGTAAGAAGGTGATATATATATATAATAGATGGATACTATAGTGCATATAATTTAATAGATGGAAAATTACATTGATGAAAATTAAGGGTTGTTATACAAACCAGCGTGTATTCGTATAAATAATTAGCTAACCATTCCACTCTAAATTCACCCAAAGTCACCACCCAAATGTATCACATCCATTTTCGTTTCCATTATATGTTATCTTACACCTACACCCCACAACCCTTTAAAAGACCTCTTGGATAGTAATGAATAATGCTTGCGCCCAGTGGTGGAGGTTTGATCCTTTACCAAGCCTATCGTATATGCTATAACAGGTAATGATTGTTAATTTTTCATTTCCCTATTATGTTATAATTTATTATACACCTGAGAGAAAGAGAGAATCCCAAATACTTATGTGAGGTGCTAGTGTATGCTTTTCGTGCTTTTAATTATGAGGTCTAGAAGGTTACGTTGTAAAATACTTTTAAAGAGTAGGATAAATGACCCTCATATTGCTATTGTCTAGGTAGAAAAGCCTATTTTCTTAAGGACAAGCAAATCCCAAGTGTAGGGGTATTTGATGAGGTGTTATTTTATATACTATTTCGGGGTCATTTAACCCTTTAAATCATCCATATATGCCTAGATTATGTGCTTAATCATTTGTTTTCAGGTTTTTAGCACTTGGATGACATTTGGAGGGAATACTATAACATCCCCATTTTGATAAATATAGCAGCGAAAGCTAATATGGGGTATTCCTTCATAGTACAACAGTCATAATTATAGAAAACGACTCATAAATAGACGTTTTGGAAAAAGATGTTATCATTAATTTATTCATCAGAGTTTTTACAAACAGAGGTCCCAAAATCTACAAAAAAACATAAAGTTGAATGATAACAGTTTAGCCATCTTCAAGTCAGTGCCACTCCGTGCCATAAGTTGCTCAAATACCAGAGATAAACATGCTAAAAAGGATCAACACAATGGTTGAGTGAAATTCATAGGTTTATGGTAAATAGTGTGAATATAAGTCATCATAGATAGTGGGTTACGTTGTTATACACCCATAAGTGTAATAATTGCAATGAGTACAATTATTATGGAAAACAATATTAATAGTGTATTATTGCGTCTAAGCTCATGGTACACAAACTGACTTCTGTATATATCAATAATGATATATATAATGATAATGGCCTCCGGTGTAGGTAATTGCCATATACCTATGAGATTCAAATATAGTGTGTTTGGTTACCTATCCGGCTAACACAAACGGGATTCGTCAATCCCAATAGGCCTATCCACCATATTCGCGTTCACTCGCAAGTGATTAATGGTCCATGATAATGGGGTCTTTTGGCATAAAGGGACTTAGATCACAAATAATAATATATTATGATAACATACATTTAGAAAACACTTATATTCATAGTTTATAACATGTATCCCCCTCACGGGTTTATGAAAACATTCAAGAGATTTAAAAGTGAGGCTATGAACTCACAATATCAGTTTTAAGTATTTGTGTATATTAAAAACAATTGAGCACGTATCCCCCTCGCAGGTTTATAAAGTATTCAAAAGATTTAAAATGTGAGCTATGAACTCACAATATCAGTTTTAAGTACTTGTGTATATTAAAAACAATTGAGCATGTATCCCCCTTACGAGTTTATAAAGTATTCAAAAGTTTTAAAATGCAAGGCTATGAACTCACAATATTAGTTTTAAGTACTTGTGTATATTAAAAACAATTAGCATGTATCCCCCTCGCGGGTTTATAAAGTATTCAAAAGATTTAAAATGTGAGGCTATGAACTCACAATATTAGTTTTGAGTACTTGTGTATATTAAAAACAATTGAGCATGTATCCCCCTCGCGGGTTTATAGAGTATTCAAAAGATTTAAAATGCAAGACTATTAGCCCACCTTAACAGGGAAAATCTGATTGATGGCAAAAGTATATCAAGTGAAAGTAACGACTTCGTCACACAACCTGGGTAATATGTTAAGTCTTAGTTTGATTGGATATGTTTTATGTCATAATGAAATATCACTTAGATTGGATTATTATGGAAATATTGTATCACTGTTCGGGCCATCATAATTCAGAGGTCATGTAGTAAACGTTTGAGGAGCCAGAACACTTTAAATCGTAAATCCAGCAAACTCGTCAAAATGTATACCCAAATCCCAAATGAAACCCATACATGGAAGCCTCCTAGGTATTGTGATACATTATAGTTTAAGTTTCTAATAAAATCAAGTTTTATAATATTTATATGTATTTTTATAATTAATATAAAAATATAATATTTTATAAGTTTGCAAAATTGGCAATATATACCCTTAGTTTATAAACTTTTACAAGTTTAGTCCTTTATATAAAAAGTATATATATTAAACGTTTAACTTTAAAAGTTGGTAAAATAGATCCTTATAGTTATAACTTTAAGAAAATGACATTTTCAGCCCCTTTAGTTATAAATTTCAGAAAGTTATGATATATACCCCTATGCATGGAAACTTTTGCAAAACTAGTCCAAAAAGCCATGCAAGGTTATTTTAAGATTCCAAATGATATTTGCAGGTTATAGCTTATTAGTATAAGCTAAAATAAGATGTTTTAACATAACGAAAGTTTAGAAAAAGGATTTGTTAGCTAGAAAATCAAAACGGGTCATTTTTAGGGTTTTTACTAAAAACACATGAGTTTGAGGATTCAAAGCTTCAAACACGAGTTTATATATGATATAAAGAGTATTATGAATATTATAATATAGATTATAAGCTTATTGAACAAGAACTAAGCTTAATTGAGCTAGAAATGGGTCAAAATGGGGTTTTCGGGTTCGTACGCCTAGTAACGACTTCAAGGCTTCATTTTTCTTGATTCTTGGCTTCTATTCTGAGCTTAGGGACTTCTCTTGACCTTCCTTGATCTGAGTTAGAACTCCATTGATGAGTATATGAGTTTTTGAGGTGTGATTTGAAAGGGGTGTATGGTTCAGCTATATATAGGGGTAAAAGACCCTTAGTGCCTAAGTTTTACACCTTGGAGGCCAAGAACACTTGGAGAAGAGATCAAGATCTATAGATAGATGACTAAGGGAGGCTAGGAATAAGTATTGAAGGCTAGGAAACTAGACATGAAAGGTGTAAGGGTGTGGTGTTGGTTTCGTGTACAAAGGAGGACAAGGAGGTGATCAAGCAACTTGGTGGCCAAGTATCTTAGCAAGGAGGTGATGGAGGTGGTTTCTAGGCTTCTTAGTGATGTCATGGTGAGGTCATGGAGGTGCTAGGATGGGTGCTTGGGTTTAAAATGGGTAAAAATGGAAGAAAAGGTGTATCGGGTTGGATTAGGGCTTGTTTAGGGTTTTGGATTTTATTTTTTGAGTTAGGGCTAGGGTTTAGGATAGATTAAGGTTTAGGATTAGTGTTATGATTATGGTTTAGTGTTTAGGATTAGTGTTTAGGGCTTAGGATTAGGTTTTAGGGCTTAGTTTTAAGGTTAAAGTGAAATTAGGGTTTAGGATGAATTAGGGTTTAGGTTTAGGGTTTAAAAGTCATGCATTAAGTGCTTGTACCTTGTGTTAAAGTGGTGGTAAGAAACCAAAGTGATTTAGGAGGTAAAATGACCTAGTTTGACTTTCTTGCATTATTGACTTGTACATTGTGTTTTAGAAAGTTGTAACTTGATTTAGGAGGGAAAAGATATTCAAATGTTGTGTATTGATACTTGTACACATGCTTTAGAGGCTTGTACATTCATTTTATATGTATACATTACATATAATTAGGGTTTTGATATAAATGTTAACGTTTAATGCTTGTTTTGGTATAACATTTTGAAAAGTACATTAAATGGATAATGTACTTAGTAAAAATGATATTAGGATATAGACTTGACATATTAGGATGTTTACATGATATAAACATAGATATAGATGGCATTGATAGAGGTTGCGTGAGCTCGTTTACTTTAGAGATGCAAGTTACATTGCATAATGAGATAAAGCAAAAAAAATTCCCTGTAAGAAGGTGATATATTTATAATAGATGGATATTACATTGCATCTAATTTAATAGATGGAAAATTACATAGATGAAAATTGCGGGTTGTTATAAATACACGTGACTTGGGCTCATTTGGAGAAGAAATGGACAAGATTATAGACCTACACCAAATCCTTGAAGAAGTATTGCTTACAGCACGTAGAGACGACATCACATGCATAAAGCAACGTCGTCGTGATCCATCTAGTAACTGCGTCAGAGATTTAGTGATGGCGTCAGGACGTAGCTAACTCAATGAGGATCTAGAATCATCCATGTTGACCTTACTTGAATGGATCTTAAATTCCTTAGCTTGTGTAAAGTTTAGTTATGCAAGATAAATCCTACACAACTATGATAGGAACTTTATAAAATATATCAAAGACTATACGGAATCTAATCTTTGATCAATAAAAATAATATGCAATAGAACTATAATTCTAATGAACACATAGATCAACAAACAGAGCTTCAATATATTAATACGAATACTCTAAGTAGTATTAGGGTTACAAAACCTTGAAGCTATAACAATTCTATGAATGACTCGTTTTTTGTACATAGAACTCTATACCCTAGGACCTCCTTTTATACACCAAGGAGTCCTAATAGGATTACAATATATTCCTAAAACTTAGAATATTCTCTAAGATCTATTCTATAAATAACTCATACTTATCACATAAGTAATCTTGATCTTCAAGCAATCTTTATCTTTCAGCAGTTGTAATCTTTCAACTTAGAATATTCTCTAAGATCTATTCTATAAATAACTCATACTTATCACATAAGTAATCTTGATCTTCAAGCAATCTTTATCCTTTCTTCTGTCTTTATCATCCTCTTTTGATAGTAGAAACTTTTTTAGCAGTCTTAATCTTTTAGCAGTTGTAACTTTGTACCAGCATCATTAACTCTGAACAAGCAGTAGTAACTTATACACTAGCAGCATTAACTGTATACAAGCAGTAGTAACTAAGAATATTTTCTTCAATCTTCACCAGCAGTACTAACTTTACTCTAGCAGTACTAACATATACTAGCAGTACTAAGTTACACTAGCAGTACTCACTACTTAGCATATTTTTCATTAAAGTTAATGAATAACACTAACTTTTGCTTAGCAGCAGTAACACAAACCTTAGCAACAGTAACTCCAAGATCATTAAGAAGTCTTTTAATCCCAACAATCCTCCCCTAAACTTGATATTCTTCTTCAAAATCTTAAGTTTCATTATTGAAAGCTTCATTAATCACCAAGAGGATGCTTCTAAACACTTCATTGATTCTTGAGTTGTTTTGTAATGAGCTTAAGAAGCTGATAACACATTTCATTCTAATGATCAGCTTGCATCTTCCTATTTAGAATATCTATGATTGTAGCAGGTTTAAGGGGATATCTCTTTTCTACCAGCATATGAATGTGTACATTTTGCTTCCTCAATGAATGTACTCCACATGAACCATATAGATTCCAATCCAATACTCTGTAGTCTAATTGATCCCTCTATACTTGATCTTCAACATGTAGATTAAACATTGTCTTTAGATCACCCCATAGCACTCTCTCATAGCCCTCCTCTGGCCTTGTTGACCTATACTTAGCTTTTACCAATTTCCACAGGGTTTCTAAATCTTTCTTGTCAAAGCTTTTGAGCATATAACTGAATACTAAGTACATCTTTGAACTTCCATAGCCCTGATTATCTGATAATAGTTTTTCTTCCCTTCTTTATGGATCTTGTAGTCAACAATGCTTGGAGGTTTAGTTGCCAAAGCAATAGCATCAATTGCTACTTCCTCTTTATCAGGAACAACTTCTATTAGTCTTTGAAGCTCTACTGTTTCATTATCCTCTTCTAATATTTTCTTTTTAGAGCTTTCTTATTCCAGCTATTCTCCATCTCTCTTAGAGCTTCCTTCTACTCTTGTCTCACTCCCTTATGCTCTTACTTCACTGCCTTCCACCAATTATGTATCCATATCTACAAATGTGTTTACCCTCTTCATAGCTTTGTCAAATAACTTTTGAATATCATCAAAGCTTTTGTTCTTCAACTAATTATGTTTATACCCAGCCATGTTTTTCAGATAAGTGGACATTGTATTTATCTTTTGAGATTTAGTTAGTGGTTTGTTCCTTATTTCTTGAGATCTTATTGCTGTAAAGTGTTTCTTTCTTGCTTCTAAGAGTTGTTCAAACAACTTGGACTTCTCTTTAATACTCAACTTCTCTTGTTCTTCTGCTTTTATTTGTTGAGCCATTTGATAATCAGCATCTATCATTTCTTACACATTATCCTATGCAACAATGTTAGCTTTTTCTTCTCTTTGAGCTTTTTCTCTGGCAAGCCTTTCTTTTTTTCTTCTCTAGCTTGTTGCTTGAAAGCAAGTTCTTCATCAAGACTGATTTGATCTTTCTTCTTCATTTTCATAGGTTCTTCTATCATAATCCCTTTTCCTTTGTCTTGTTCCTTGGCAAGTGATGGTTGTTGAGAAGAAACTGTTGGTGTAGTTGCTTGCTCCTCTTCATGAATAACAAGTCCTTTAGCCTTGGGTCTTGTGCTAACAACTATAATTGTTGTAGCAGCAGTTGTTTTTGTAAGTGTTGGTGTTTTTGTTATTGATTCACTTGGCTCTTCTACAACATTGGCTTTTTCCAGAACTTTTGCACTTTTCAAAGCTGCAAGTGCTTAAGACAAAGTGACTTCATCAACACTTAAATTCACATCTTTAACAGGTACGTGTTTGGTTCTGCTACACTCATCACTATCCAAGAACCTGTATCAAACATTTCATTTCATCACCATACCTCCCTTGAGTTTCATGAACCAATGTAATCTCTGTATCTTTATCAATGTCATTAATTTTTCTCCCCTGTTTGGATGCATCCTCCTGATCATCCAAACTAGCTTCATCAGAGGAAATCAGTCTTGCAGATCTACCAACCTTGTATAATCTCTTGAGCTTGTGAGTTCTTGACCCTCCTTTCTTCTCTAACTTCTTGACTCTTAGTTTCAAACTTGTAATCTCCTGAGCTTGAGCAGTCTTTGTATTCTCCAGGTCAAGGACTCTTTGTTGCAATTTGGTAAAAAATTCCATCACTTCATTAAGTTTCAGTCTATCCTCATCACTTCGAGGTGTGTTAACTCCTGCGAGCAGTGAATCATTAGATGTTTTAGACACATTCTTAAACCTAGTTTGAGAAATTGTGTCAACAATGGTGTCTTGGCGCCTGGGACCACTACCTGAACTAGTTCCTTAGAAACTTGGTTCATTAAGTGTTTCCTTGGATCGGATCTTATCTATGTTACCACTGTCTTGCTCTGCTTCTATGCTAGAAGTAGTAGTGGCAGCCCTCACTAAACTGTTATCCCTCTCCTTATAGACAGCCTTATCTGCTACATTATTTATAAGAACACTAGGCTGAGGTACCTCAGTATCCTTTCTCGTTGGCCTTCTTGATCTTTGTTTTAGTTGAGGTTGAGATGTTGATGGTTGAATAATGGTGGGTGTGTGTTGGGGATTAATGAGCATTACTAAACCTTCACCCTGTTCTTGTTGAGCTTGTACCATCATTGTAGATAATAAGGGTGTGTCCCTTCTAGAAAAGCCTTTCCCTACCCTTCTCATGTTTCCAAAAATCTTTTTAGTATGAGAGGGTGTAACATAAATCCTCTTGTGACTTGACATTCTTTCCAGTTGTTTCTCCAAAAATATTTGCACAAACCTTGGATACATAAAAAATTTACCCACATTATCCAAGTTCTTCACCATACTTTCAAAAATATACTTTGAAAAGTTAAACTTTTGGTTTGTAGCTAAACAAATGATTACAGAAGCCATAGTGCTACTAAATTCATTCCATGCAGTAGTCTTAGCACTTAGGCATTGCAAAATGGTATGAATAAGGAATTTCTATTGAGGATAAAATAATGCCTTATAGAATGTAAGCTTTTGTGAAAGTTTTTCATACCCCATTCTTGTAAGTTCTTGAAAAATGGTAGCATTTGGCAAGCAATCCATACATTCCTCATCATTCAGTTGAAGGTCATGTCTAACAAATGCGTTTGTAACGATTATCTTCTTCCCATCCACTAGGGCTTGTAACTGTACTTTCCTATTGACAGTTTTCACCTTGATAGTAGCCCAGAATTGTTCAATGTACGAAGTATAGATTATAAGATTAATCGTTAGTGCATATCTTATAGGATTTGCATTCAGAAAATCCACTATCTGCTCAAACCCTTCACTTTTAGTAGGTTTAGCCAAAAACGCTACTAAATTATGAATATCGGCAAACTATAGGGTCGTCATTGTGTTGGGTTTTGATAATGAATGATGAAATTAAGTTAGGGTTTGTGATTAGAGAGTATATGATTAAATGAAAACGATTAAATGAGTGAATGAAACCCTTAATAGAAGTATTTATGAAACTACCCTCAAGAGCATTAACGTTCACCAGCAGTTGTAAGTTATGCCTAGAAGCATTAACTTTTAACAACATTAGTAAGTTTATGCCTAGCAGCATTAACTTTCCCCAGCAGCAGTAAGTTTATACCGAGCAGCGTTAACTTCCCCAATAGTAGTAAGTTTATGCCTAGCAGCATTAACTTTCCCTAGCAGTAGTAAGTTTATACCTAGCAGCATTAACTTTCCCCAACAATAGTAAGTTTATGCCTAGCAGCATTAACTTTCAATAGCATTAGTAAGTTTTTGCCTAGCAACATTAACTTTCCCCAGCAGTAGTAATTTTATGCCTAGCAGCATTAACTTTCCCCCACAGCAGTAAGTTTATGCCAAGCAGCATTAACTTTGAATCACCAGCATTAACTCCAATTCTATTCTAATTAGCTTTTCCATCATCAAATTAATATTTTAGCTCACAAAAACTCTCTGTCTGTTTTTGATTTCTCTCAATTCTTTTTACTTATATTTCTCTCTATTTTTAAATAACTCTCTTTTTGTTTTTCAACGCATCACTTCTCTCAATTCTTTTTCTCACCAAATCACTCTGTCTATTTTTAATTCACACAACTCTCTTTTTGTTTTTATTCTCACTAATTCTCTCAATTCTTTTTCTCATAAAATCACAATGTTAACTATACTAGCAATATTAAGTATAACTAACAGCACTAACTTAGCGGTATTAAGTATAATTATACTAATTATACTTAACAGTACTAATTAATACAAAACACTAGAAAACCATAAAGAGATAAAAGATTTTAGAGATTTAACATTCCAATACTAGCAATCAAATATTGAAATCTACTTACATCAAATCCTTTTATAAGAAAATCTGCAACATTTTTGTCAGTATGGATTTTGACTATTTGAATCAATTTCTTTTCACTGCAATCTCTAATGAAATGATGTCTGATCTTTATATGCTTTGTTTTTGAATGAAAAACATGATTTTTAATTATGTGTAACACCCTCATTTCAGCGTCATGTCAGCGGAAGGGTCAAATGGTGTTACGTCATAGCACAATAACTCAAATCATAAAAAACGACTCAAAAAGAGACGATTTAAGAAAATTTCATTCATTCGAATAAATAAAAGTTTACAACACGGTCCCAAATAAGTTTTACAACATCATACAACGTTTTACAAAACATTTTCGAATGAATAATTATTTTGCGGGCCTTCATATCTCCATCAATCCGAATTACCTTCAAGGACCTGAGATAAAAACAGTTCTAAAACGTCAACAATAATTTTGAGATGAATTCATAGAGTTTATATATATATAAACAATAAAATTTTCCCAACAAAGTATTCATTGCAAATTATCTGGAAATAACGATGTGGATTCCAGACAACGTTATAAGGGGGATTATTAAAGGTCTCATGACATCGAAACCTTACCATATACCTTCATAATTTTGCCACATATACCACACTCGCTATAATTCTCTTATTCTCTATACAATGTATCCGTTTGTTATGTTTCCCAACACAAAGACATAGCAGTCGCACGGATTACGGAGGGTAATCTTCAATAGTAAGCTATTTCATGTATAAGCGTAATGCCTCATCCATGCTAATAAACAATTCATGATATTTACGTGAGACTTTATTAGCGAGTTAAAGCTAACTTAATAATAATAAGGCTACTACCTTACATCGGTCCCTTGTGTTCTATGTAAAAACAAGCATGTTATCTCCCTCGCGGGTTTTATAAAACAATTTAATATAATGCGAGCAATGAATTCACGCGTGAAATGACAATTAGATCAGAAGTCATAAGAGTCGTGAGCGAGCGGGAAAGTACTCCTAGCAACCCCTAAAAGACTGACCGACTTAGCACGTAGGAAGTAACAATACTAGAAATTGAAACTTGTGATCATGAATGTTTCACCGAGATAAGTATGGCATTTCACTAGAACTTACCCAAGTCCTTTTTAATCCCAAAATGACATGTGACCTGGTCTTATAGTCAAATGAACATCTACCAAGTTTTGGCTTCTAACTTTTATTTTATCACCGGTGACTATAAAGTTTTAACAATTTAGACTAGACGTAAAATCTAGGTTTCTGAATTAAACTGACTTTCAATGGAGTCTATAATCTCCTAGCTCAGCGAAATGTTCCTATAGATGAGGAGATTTCACACCCGGAAACTATTTGAGTCTAGTTTCCAGAAATGCCAGCCTCATAATTTACAAAATTTCTGGAACTATGTGGAAAAAGACCATTACCCGTGGTTGTCCCAAACATAAAGTAGCAAATTTTTACCCATTACCAAAAGTGGCCATAAATCCCACAACCAAGATAGAAATAAGGTGAGTTCAAAGGATATGGTTTCCTTATGATGTCTAGTACTGACCCATTAAAAAAAGATCTATATTTTATGGCAAAATTGGAGTCTATAACTCGTATGGTAAAACACATATCCAGATTGTGCCTCTTTTCGTATTTGAACATAACTCCCTTCATCCGATGAGTGGTGGGTTGAGCATCCAACTATCTCATATACTGAGAGACATATATATAACCACCCTATGAAATTTAAATTCTGAGACCCCAAGCTAAATTTTTTGGAGCTATGATATGATTTAGCTACTGTTTCAAAACTATCCCCATATTTCAACACAAAACCTTTTTAAACATCATTTTAATTACCTAAGACCTAACCTAATGCCATAACCAATCCAAAACACCCTCAAGATCAACATCATATATATATTTACAGAATCTAAACATCCATTTTCATGGATTAAAATCAAAGAAATCAAGAAATAAAAAGAAGTAGAACAAATAAAAGAAGATTAGGCTTACAAAAGTGAAGATTTGGACTAGTAAATCAAACAAAAACCCTCCTTTCTTGTGTTAGCTGAATTAGAACCAATGTAACACAAGATTAGCACTCTTCTAACCTTCCTCTAATGGTGATAACACTCTTCTAACACAAACCCAATCAAAACCCTCAAGAAAACTCAAGAAAACAAGCCCTAAACACCTTCAAATCTTCATGAAATTGTACAAACTTTGCAATGAGGCTTTGATGGTGTTATAGTGGGATAAAAGGAGATGAAAATTTTTAGTATGATATGGTGGTGGTTGTATAGATTTCGCGTACAGAAAATGGATGACCAAAGCAAGAGAGAAAATTTAATAAGAAAAGAAAACACAGGTTGCCTCCCGAGAAGCGCTTATTTTTGTTAATCGAGTATTGAGCCTGACTCGATCCCCCACACTAGATTTGGTCAAGGAGGATAGAAATGGAGATAAGGAACATCCAAGATAGGAATGCCCCCTCCATAAATCATCATCGGGCTTTCAGAATCATTAATAAGCTGAAAAACTTTAAAGCCCCGATAAGATAGAAGATGAAGAGATTTCTCTTCTTTTGAAATGAGAATTCCAGGATTGAAAACTTTTTCCTCATTTTCGGATGAAAATGGAAGCAAAGTGTCAAACACTGGATAAAGGGTGGGAAAGGTGGGTAAAACATTAGGCACGAGAACATAAAGTTCTCTTGTCGAATTATCAGAAATATCATCCACCATTTTGTAGTCAAAACTCCCGGATCGGGCTCAATATCAAAGTAAACATCATCATCTGGAGGTTTTTCAGGAGGACAAGGAGATGATGGAACATTATATAAATCAATGTGAAATTATTCATACTCAGGAAGGGAAATAGAATCATCGTTAAGTGATTCTTCAAGAAAAAGAACATCCCCCTCCGAGTCATAATCGTCATTCTCAATACCCGGTGGTATCGAGTCATCCGGAGCAAGAAATATATTGATATCCTCCATAAGAGAGTCACTATCCTCGACGGGGATAGGAGATGGGGAGAAAGATTTGATAATAGCATCAGAATCTTAGAATTAAGTTCTTTCGGAGAGTGAGGAGATGAATCATCATTCAACAATTTTTTAATTAGACAAAAATCTTCTTCCTGATCAAAATCGGCTTCAACAATTGCCGGTGGAATTGGATCGATAGGAGCGAGTTCACCGACGAACTCCTCGATAAGAAAAATTATCGAATTAGCATAATTAAGCAAAGATTGTACTGAATCGGGTATAGCATCTAAGTGATCAATTTCTTTTCCCGTTGGAATAGAAATGATATCATCTAAACCCTCATTCTTAGAAGAAGAATCACCACAAATGGGCATATCACACTCACTTTCGTAATCGGTTAAAACCTTAAACTCACTTGGGATTGGGACAAGGTTCTCAACACTAGACTTTATTACTTTGTTCGATTCCTTTTCAGGAGTAGTGCTAAGATGCTCGCCCCCATACTTAGAGAGTCCTCGGGCTCTATGGTCAGTAAGACGGGTGTGATTGCAATAGGGGATTTCTTATAAAATTCACTCACTTGCATAGAATACTCCTCGTCATCATCATCATCATCATCGTGGTAAATAGGAGGCTTCCAATATTGAGAACTAACTTTAGCTGCCTGCTTTTCTGCAATATTTTTTTATTCCTGCTTTTCTTGAACGTATTTATTTAACCTTTCACAAAGAGCTTGCAAAGCTTGAGGAAGTTTCTCTTCAAGAAACAATTCCGCCATACTTTTTTCTTGAGGAGGTTGATGAGTGACGGTATATTGTGGGGGTTGATATTGGTCAAAACCAGAAGAATTAGAATTATAGCAAATATTAGGATCATAATAATTTTAATTCATCGGTTGACACTGATAACTCTCATGAGGTCCCCCGCAATTTTCACAACAAATAATTTGTTGTTGAAAATTAGGTGAATATTGAGGAAAAAGTATCATCAAAGTTTTTTGATGTAGCAAGGTTCGGCTCATTAGAAATATCATTTGTGACATTGTAAAATCTCCATATACCCCCACAAAACGATACAACATAGATATTGGTATGGAAACTTGGTGAAGTTTTGTGGAAATTATATGTCCAAAGTTTTGATTGTAACAGATTCTGGCTCATAGACACTCGAGACTTGTGGGGACAATCGTAACCATAAATGAGCAATCGTTTCCCACTATAACTCATAAGAATACATATGGGGTTGTGGAGGGTGGTTGAAAAAGTTTGGAGAATCATTGAAAGAATTCGGATTTAGATCATTGACGAATGAATTTACAGCACAGAATATAGAACAAACTTCATCCATATAATTTCTTCTACACCACACACAAGTACACTCTCGACAAAAT
Organism: Tanacetum coccineum; assembly: GCA_026074375.1. Classification (NCBI taxonomy): domain Eukaryota; kingdom Viridiplantae; phylum Streptophyta; class Magnoliopsida; order Asterales; family Asteraceae; genus Tanacetum; species Tanacetum coccineum. Next base: position 23,789 of record BQNB010043075.1, on the reverse strand, counting down.
AAACCGCCAAACGGACCTCCACACTTGAAACAACCACGTCGGTTGTATGACGACATTAGAATTAAACGGATAAGAGGATAAAGAAGATAAGAATTAAACGGAATTAGAGGATAAAAGAGAACATTTTTAGATTTTTATAAAGATAATAATAAAAATAAAAATTTCAATGAAACAGTCATGTATAAGATCAATAACAAAACAATTTACCAAACTTTCAGCCTTAATATAATACGAACACTCTTAATAGTGTTAGGGTTTTACAAAACCTTGAAGCTACGAATAGATTGACAGAACAATGAAAAGATGATATCAATCTCTATGCCCTAGGACATTGATAATCGTATAAATACGTACTAGCCGTATGCATATAATATTAAGTATCCTGTTAGAAATAATAATCACTTGAGAACAAGTAAAAATCAAATCTTTCGAGGTCATATCCCAACGAGAATTGAATTGAGATTTACGTTATGTTTTTTGTTAAATGCTCGATTATCTTTTTGGTATTGATTTTGAATTATACTAATTATATAAAAGCTAAAATAATAATAAGATATAACTAAAAAGAATATGCTTGTCAAGTGAGGTGAAAATATCATTAAATATGAAATAAAAAAGCTAATAAGAAATTTGGTAAACCGTTTAAAAACCGTTTTCTCACAACGTTGGTTTATATTGAAAACAAGCCTTTATTTTGGTACAAATTACTTTAAATGATGACGAATTAACACCGGTAAAAATATTATTTCCTCACGACGTTGGTCTATTTTGAAAACGATATCTTATAAAAATATTAATTACTAGATTTGATGTTTTGTTATTTCTCCGGCTTTTTCCCTTTGAAATATTCAAATAAGAAATCTAAATAATCTAAAAATTATTAATCAACAATTTACTTTTTAATCCACACTTAACTCACTATTCACGGTCACTTAACAAACATACCAAAACTACTCGCTAAACATGGAAACTAATCTAACAATAAATAACATAACGAAGCTACGGATAACAACTAAAGCAACAATAATAATGACTAAGCTAAAAATGGCGATAAGCATAAAATAAAGAAATAAAAGAGACAAGAAAAAGATGAAACCCGGAATTAGCTCGGCTTGACCCGGAGACGATAGATATGAACACATACTCCATAGTGCGAAATATAACCAAACTAATCCAAATCCCAATCCATAACGTCATAATCTCCAAACGTAAATAATGCTACTAACCAAAATACCAAATCGAATCAAAATTGCTTTTAATTTCTATGATGTACCTACGCTACTACAACTGATTGAAAGGGAAAATAAAACATTAGAGAAAAATCTAACGACCCTGTTCTAATTTATTCTACATCTACCAGAAAAATAATAGAAAACGAAAAAAAGAACAAAAACAATAAGTTAAGATATGTTATATATGACGTGTGCTGTTCCCATACGCTACCTACTTAAACTATTCTAAAAAAATAAAACTATCAAAAAGTGAAGATTATATATGAGATCTGCTGCTCGTCTCCTTATTATAACTTGCGTCTACTGTACGCATGAGTACCATTAGTTGGATTTGGACCTGTGGTACCCGGGCCTAGTCCGCTTGCTCTAATATTTTTGGGCTGGACTTATGCAATCTCCTTTGGTCTTGGGCTGCTGGGCTGAGCTTGTTAATAAGTTGTGTTGGGCCATGTTGTGGACTGCAAGTATGTCTTTCTTTCAAAATGGGCCAAGGCTTTAGCTGGGTTTTAATTAAATGTTGAGCCTTAAACAGATATGGGTTGTCTCGACCCATATAAATGGTGTCGGGCCCGCCCAATAAAAGATGAAGGCACCGTTTGACTCGAATTCTTGTGCTCTTTTCAATGGCATGCTCAAGAAATATTCATGACTTTGTTTTGATCTCAAAAAACACGTAAACATCTTCAAATCTTAACAGAAAATCATCGTTTTTGCTTTATTTTCAATCCCTTATACCTGCAAGACATAGAAACACAAACAAACATATTTACAATATAATTAAGCATGTTTTAGCATTTTTAGTCCATGTATTAGTGTTTTCTGGGGTATAAATGATGTGTGTTTTAGCATACATCAGACCTCCTTTTATACACCAAGGAGTCCTAACTGGCTTACAATATTTTCCTAAGTTATCATGATCTCCTAAACAAATAACTTATATGTATCTTTTACAAAAATATCTCATACATATCACATAAGCAATCTTTATCTTCAATCAATCTTTATCCATTAGCAGTTGTAACTCTGTCAGCAGTTGTAACTTTGTACCAGCAGCATTAACTCTTTCTTCTTGAGCAGCACTAACTTTGATAAGAGCAGCAGTAATTCCAAACAACCTTATGAAGCTTTTAATCCTAACAATCCTCCCCTAAACTTGATATTTATCTTTAAAATCATCAAGTTTCTTTATTAAAAGTCTTCACCATTACCAGGAGGATGCTTTCAGACACTTCACTATTTCTTGAGCTGTTTTGTCATAAGCTTAAGAAGTTGATAACACATTTCATTCGAATAGTCAAATTTTAGCTTCTTATTCAGCATATCAGTGATTGTTGTTGGTGTAAGTGGATATCTCTTCTCTACTAGCATATAGACATGCATATCTTCAAACCTTACAAAGTGTACTCCACATGAATCATATAACCTCAAAAGCAATACTTTCTTTCCTTGTAAACTACTCCATACTTCATCTTCTATATGATGTTCAAACATAGTTTTTAAATCTCCCCATATCACTCTTTCATAGCCTTGTTCTGGCCTTGTATTCCCATGCTTTGCCTTAACCAACTTCCATAGATTTTCCAAGTCTTCTCTGTCAAACTCTTTGAGCAGTTGACTAAACAATAAGTACGTCTTGGCACTTCCATCAGCTCTCTTTATTTCATAATAGTTATTCCTTCCTTTTCTATGAATCTGGAAATTTACAATGGGTGCAGGTTTGATAGCTAAGGGTATAACATCAATTGCAACATCTTTTTCTGTAACCAACTCAAAGCATTGTTGAAGATCTTATCTCTCTTTATCATAATCCACCTTTTGCTTCTTTGTAGGCTCTTGTTCTAGCTCATCACCTACTCTTTTAGAACTGCTTTCTTCTTCTCTTATCTTACTACCTTCTACCAATTCTGTATCCATGTCTACAAATATATTTACCCTTTTCATAGCATTCTCAAATAATTCTTGAACACTGGCAAAGGACTTATTTTTCAAATCTTTGGGCTTCCATCCTGCCATGTTTTTCCCAGAAGACAAGTCATGATACTCTATCTTGTTAGCTTTGGTTAGTGTGGTTTACTTCTCCTTTCTTCTGCTCTCTTAGCTGCAAAGTGCTTCCTCCTTTTTTCCAAGAGTTGTTGAAACTTCTTAGACTTTTCTTCAATTGTTAACTCTTCTTGTTCCTCTGCTTGCAGCCTTTGAGCCAATTCATAGTCAGTTTCCACCTTATCCTAAATATCATTCCATTGTGCAATTAAGGCATCATTGGATTCTTCCTTGTTTCTTGCAATCCTCTCTTCCTCATCAAATTGAGCTTGTAGCCTTATAGCTTCTTGTTCATCAAAGAGGATTTAATCTTTTGGCTTTATCTTCAAAGGTTCTTCAGACTTAATCACTTTTTATCCCTTCTCCTTTGTCCTCGATGAAGGTCTTTTTAAGCAGCTGGCGTGATTGTTGTATTGTTGTTGTAAATCCGTGCTTGCGTGGCAGCTATGAATCATAACCTCTAACTTTGGTTGCAGCTTTGATCTTATATTCAAAGAGTACTGAGCCAGGGTTCAAATTCATCAACAGTATGTTATTGTGCACTTTCACAGTCGTAACTTCAGCAGTACTAACTACCCTTTTCAACCTCATCTTCCTGCTCATCTAAAACACTCTATATCAAACATTAAGGTTATCAATATTTCCCTCTCCCCTAAGTCCTCATCAATCTCCTGTAACATCTGCAATCAGCATCATATCAGCTATTTCCAATCGCGCCTATTTTGGATGGCACTCCTCTTGATCACCCAAACCTTCATCTCAGAGAAATAGCTTGTGCATGTCCTATCCAAATTGAATAATCTATTCATCCTTGGAGTTTTGACGTTCCTTTTCCTTTCCAGGCTTCTTGACACACTCTTCTTCAAACTAGCAATCACCTTGCTTGAGCAGTCCTTTTTTGTCTGTTTTATACAAGTCAAGAACGCTATCAAGACAGTACTTATACAACAGGTCCATCAAGTTCTAAAGTGTCCAGTCGCTTCTCGTCCACTTCCAAGTGTGTTAACTCTTGAGATAGGTGGGTCATCTGGACACCTGTGTAGGGTGATTATTTTTCTCAGTTGGCAACCTCATCCGCTATATGCCTCTGTAGGACCACTGGAGTGAGGATCCTCATTTCTTTTCTCTGTTTATTCCTCCTAGATTGTTCTCTTATGAGGTTGTTTGATGTTGAATGGTCATATGAGGCGGTTGTGTGATGGGGATCAGTTTTGGTATTCTGACAATCTATCTTATAAAACGCACCCATTTCCCTTCACATGAGCTTGAACCATCATCGTACAGGTTACTTGTATAAAGGAGGTAACCATCTTCAAGAAAAAACTTTCTTATCCCATTTCATGTTCCCAAAACATCTTCTTAAGCGTATAAAGAAGGGGGGCTAAAAAATTCCCATTTATGATGTAACATATCCCCAAACTTGTCTATATCTCCCCACAAATACTTGGTACAATCTTGAATACATCTAGAATTGTACCATACATCCAACATTCTTCACCATATTATCAAAGATATACTTAGAAAAAAAGTTAAATTTTTGGTTTGTGGCTAAGCAAAATTATTGCAGAATGCGCATAGTGCTAACCTAAATTCGTTCTCCATTCAATAGTCTTATCACTTAGGCAATTGCAAAATTTTATGGTAATTAAAGAACTTCCATATGAGGAGAAAAAGATGCCTTGTAAAATGAAGGCTTCTGAGAAAGATTTTTCATACCCCATGAGTAAAAGACTTGTTCAAAATTAACAGCAATATTGGCAAAGACAATCAACACCATTACATCTTCCATAAGACCTCTCCTTATGTAGGATTCAGTTATAATCACCTTCTTCTTATCCACTAGGGCTTGCAATTATACTTCCCCATTAACCGTTTTTGCTTTGACAGTATCCCAGAACTGTTTAATACATGAACAATAGATTGTAGGATTGACGGTTAAAGCATATTTGATAGCGGTCTTGCATTTAGGAAAATTAACTATCTCCCTTAAACAACTTCCACTTTCAGTGGGTTTCACCAAAAAACACAACTAATTTATGAGTATCAGCAAACTTAAGATCCACATTGTGTTGGGTTTTTGATGAAGAATGATGAAATAAGTTTAGGGTTTCAATGAATATTAAAGAGTATATGAAATATTAAAATCGATTTGAATGAGTGTTGAAACCCTTAATCACAGTATTTATGGAAATACCCTTCACAGCATTAACGGTCGCATAGCAGTTTTAATCGAATGAATGATTGATTGAAACCCTTAATCGAAGAATTTATGAAACTACCCTCAACAGCATTAACGTTCACCAGCAATTGTAAGTTTATGCCTAACAACATTAACTTTCAACAGCAGTAGTAGTAAGTAACCCAGCAGTAGTAACTCAGTAGTAAATTAAGCCTGGCAGCATTAACTGACAACTACCAGTAGTAAGTTACGCCTAACATTATTAACTTTTTCTAGTAGATGTAAGTTTATGCCTTGCAGCATTAACTATGAATCACCAGCATTAACTTCAATTCCATTCTAAACAACTTTTCCATCATCAAATTAACATTTTAGCTCACAAAATTTCTATGTCTGTTTTTTATTTCTCTCAATTCTTTTTACTCACAATTCTCTGTCTATTTTTGCTTTCTCTTAATTCTTTTTCTCACCAATTCACTCTGTCTGTTTTTATTTTCACACACCTCTCTTTCTATTTTTCAGCTCACTATTTCTCTCAATTTTTTTTCTCACCAATTCACTCTATCTGTTTTTATTTTCACACATCTCTCTTTCTGTTTTTATGCTCACTTATTCTCTCAACTCTCACAGTATTAATTATACCAGCAGTAGTAAGTATAACTAACAGTATTAACTCAGCAATATTAAGTATAACTAGCAGCACTAATTATACTTAACAGCTGAAACTTGAAGTTGCCAGCACTAACTCAAATTTCCATCCTTAGCAGCTTTTGCATTCTATTCCAATCATCATTTATGTATAATCCGCTGCACATTAACACAATTAACCTCCCCTTAATCAATACTTCAGAGGTTAAGCATTCCAATACTTGCAATCAGATATTCAAATCTGCTAACATCAAATGTTTTTGTAAGCAAATCTGCAACATTCTGATATGTGTGAATCTTGATCATCTGAATATGTTTCTTCTCATTGGAATCTCTGATAAAGTGATGCCTAATCTCAATGTGCTTTGTCTTTGAGTGAAAAACAGGGTTCTTCACTATGCAAATAGTACTCTCATTATCAATATGAATCTTAGTCTGCATAAAGTTATATCCATAATCCAACAATTGATTTTGGATCCAAAGCACCTGTCCACAGCAATTGGAAGCAGCTATATACTCAGCTTCAGTTATGGAATTAGCAACCACAGTCTGCTTCTTGCATTGCCATGAAATCAATCTACACCCTAGGAATTGACAACCTCCTGTTGTGGACTTCCTATCTAAGCTTGCTCCTGCATAGTCACTGTCAGTATATGCCACTAAATCAAAAGGTGAATCCTTGAGATACCAAAGGCCCAATTTAGGTTGACCTTTTAAGTATCTAAAGATTCTTTTTACAGCATGAAGATGTGAACTTTTAGGATTGACTTAGAATCTTGCACAAGCACATACTACAAACATAATATCATGCCTTAAAGAAGTTAGATACATCAATGATCTAATCATGGATCTATACAAGTGTTCATCTACATCTTCACCATCTGCATCTTTGAGCAAAGGCTTATGGGTTTCCATAGGTGTGCTTGCTGTTTTGACATCACTAAAGCCAAATTTCTTCAAAATCTCAGTCACATACTTGTCTTGGCTTATAAAAATCCCATCTTCCTTCTGCTTCACTTGCAGTCCTAGGAAGAATGTGAGTTCACCCATAGAGCTCATTTGAAACTTCTTATGCATCATCTTCTCAAATTCAGTGCATAATGACTTCTTTGTAGAGCCAAAAATGATATCATCTACATATACTTGAACTAACAGAATATCACCTTTGTCCCTTCTGATAAATAAAGTCTTGTCTATTTTTCTTCTCTAAAATCCATTGTCCAATAAATAAGTTGACAAGGTTTCATACCAAGCTCTAGGAGCTTGATGCAGTCCATAAAGTGCCTTTTCTACTTTGTATACCCTGTCAGGAAAGTCTGGGTCTTCAAATCCTGGTGGTTGACAAACATAGACTTCCTCTTCAATCTTGCCATACAGAAAAGCACTCCTGACATCCATCTAGTACACAACAATGTCTTTAAATAAGGCATAGGCTAAGAATAGCCTAATTGCTTCAATTCTGGCAACATGAGCAAAAACCTCATCATAATCAATCCCTTCTTCTTGTGTGTACCCTTGTGCAACCAATCTTGCTTTATTCTTAATCACAATACCTCTTTCATCCTTTTTGTTTCTAAAGACCCATTTAGTTCCTATAGCTCTTTTTCCATTAGGTAACTCTACCAAAGTCCAAACTTCTTGTAATTTGAATTGTAGAAGCTCTTCCTACATAGCTTCTATCCAGCTTAGATCCTTTAGTGCTTGAACTAAATTTTTGGGTTCTTCTTGTGATAAAAAGCAAGCAAACAAGCAATTTTGAAGATTTTCATGGTTTCTTCTTTGTTTAACAGTAGTACTAAGAAACCCATGTTCCTCCAAATTCTTTGTCATTCTTCTTGTTTGTGGTGCTGAATGCAGATCTCCAATTACTTGTTTAAGAGGATGATGCTTATGTATTCTTGTAGTAGGAACAAGACTGACTTGGAAGTATGTATCTAAATTATTCATGTCAGCCCCTGAATTATCATCTTCAGCATCACTAAATATGCTAATTTATTCCAATTCAAGCATATTTGGATCATCAGCATAGCCATAGACTATATTCTCATCAACAACATTATCCTCTATGCCAGCAGCATTAACAGTTAGACTAACAGTATTAATAGTGTTAGTGCTGTTAACACTGGCATCCTTCTCTTGATTAACTCTTGACTCCTCTGTACTCAGGACCTCACTATCTTCATTCCCTGGATCTTCAGCATCCTTCTTTTCCTCCTCCCTTGATGGTTTGAATCCAGCATCAGGAGAATCCTTTGAACTAGAAGAGAATGGTGGATCTTGAGTCCATAATGGTAGCAGTATGTAATCTTTGCCAGGTACTGTCTCCACATTAGCTTTACCTGCATTATCACATGCTTTTGTACCTGCACTACCATTAGATTGATTCCCTGCAACAACTGGCTTATAGTTTATAGATTTTGTTAGTGCATCTATGTCAAAAAGCCAATTTGGTCCACTTCCTGCAATATTAGGTGTATTCTCACTAAATTAAACATGCAGGTTCTCTTTTACTATCCTAGTTCTATTGTTGAATACTTTGAATGCTTTGTTATTGGTAGAGTATCCAACAAAGAATCCTTCATCAGCCTTACCATTAAATTTACCTAGGTGATCTATGGTATTAAGAATTGTAACAGGACACCTAAATGGTCTCATGAAGCTTAAGGCAGGTTTTCTACCTAGAAAAAGTTCATAAGGGGTCTTGTTGTGAGGCTTGATAACTAACACCCTATTTTGGACATAACAAGCAGTATTAACTGCTTCAGCCCAGAAAGTTGTTGGCAATTTTGAATCAGCTAGCATAGTCCTAGAAGCCTCTATTAGTGTCCTATTTTTCCTTTCTGCTACTCCATTTTGTTGTGGAGTCCTAGCAACACTAAATTCCCTCTTAATACCTTTCATTTCACAGAACTCGTCACAAAACTAATTCAATCTCCTTATTCTTGAACGCAGTTCCATGTCACACCTAATTACCTAACCCTTTGATCTATTAGATTTTCTACTCTATTTATAAAGGACCATAAGAATGGTGCACTAGTCTCATCCTTAGTAGCAGAAAGAAAACCTAACAAAACCTACTGTAATCATCTGAGACAACTAGCAATACATTTTTCATTAAGCTTTTTTTATTACAAATGTTTAGACCAAACAAATCCATGTGTAACATATGTAAAGGTTGGCTGATTAAACTTACTGTTTAGACTTACAAGAAGCCTAATGTTTGCTTTCCACTTTTGGACAAGCAACACAAGTATTGATGAATTTCAAAACGTTTTAAAGTAAACCTCTTACGAAAGAATCCCCCGTAACTAAGTTATTCATAGTTTTGAAATTTATGTGTCCCAAGCCTCCTATTTCTAAAAGGTTAGATTCATCAGAATGTAACCTGCAAAGAGACAAGTTAGTCCTCGTTTTAGGAATAATAATTTCTTAAATCAACGACTTAGCAATATTTGTTACTATCTAGGAATTAGTATAACATGACTTTCAACAGTTAACTTAAAGTTTAGATATAAAACAATACATTCAGTGTCTTAAAGAGAACATTATCTTTTGTCACCCATTTGTGAGACACTAAAAGAGGTTTAAACTTTAACATCTCTTACAAAATACACATTCTCAAAATCTAAATTACCCCATGTTTGAACTGTAAACCTCAACCCTGCGATTTTACCCACCTTTGGGTTACCTCCAAAGGTAACATATCCCTCCATCATTTCTTCAAAGTTAGTAAGAAAGGACATGATTCCCTATCATGTGCTTGATCAATCATCCACTGTCAATCACTGAATTCCATTCTCTCATAAATCTATTTGTGGATTGCTTTGCACATTAGATAAGAAAATCAGTCTCTTTTGGCGACCCAAGCCATCACTGACTTGGATCTGCCTTTTGCATCAATATAATCAAACCTTTTTAGGATGGTTGATGCATTGTTGTGTTTAGAAACATGGTCTATTAATTTAGTCTTTGGTTTCTAAACCAAATAGCTGAGGGCCTTAACAAAAATTAACCTTGTTTTTTTCCTGTAGCAGCATTTTAAGTACTGCTTTTTAGCCAGTAGTATTAACCCCATTTGATTGGAACAATACTATTTTTTAGGTTGATGTTTTGTTGTTAATGGGCCTTCTAATAGTTTAATGTGATTTATTAAAAACATTTGTCATTGGTCTTGCACTGTTCACTGTTGTTCTGGGTTAAGCAGTTTTAACTGGTCTAGCAGTAGTAAGTGACACTAGGGCACTAGGCCCAGTCCCTCATAAATACTACGCTTTTTGGGAACCATGTTTCCATTAGGACTTTGGTGAGGATCATACTAGGAAAAGATTCTAGGATTTCAATCAATGGATAGGAAGAATGAGGGTGGTTAAAAGATGGAAGCCCTTTGAGAAAATAGGTTCCACACTGGTTTTACTATCTTTTTATTATTAAACTATCTCTGATGGTTATTAAAATCATACTGCAGGTTATCAAAACATTTCACAGTAACACATAGCAAAGCTTTGTTAAATCCATCTCAAATTTACTTTCCTAGTTTTTGAAACATCATATTATTCCAATTTCTTTGGTTTCCTTTAGGACTATGTGTGTTTAGCCTATTTTGATTACCTTATTTAACATTTGTTTTCCTAGGAGATTTTACATGCTCTTCAGATTTAACAAACTTTCTTTTATCAAAACTAGGTTTAATAGTTTTCTTTTCAATCTTAGACTAAGGCACATCTTCTTCCCACACTATCAACACCTAATCCTCAATAATTGGATCACCAATATTCTTCCTACAACCTTAGCTTTGCTTTTACTAGTCTTATGCCTTTACTAGACTCAACGTAACAGGCTTCAAACTCTTCAAGACCAAGAATGACAAAATTTAGGATTTTGGAGAGTTTCTTGTATAGGAGTGTAACAGCATTATACCCTAAACATGTTTGTGCACTTATCATACTATCTGACATCTATAGTTTTTGCTTAAAACTTTAGAGATTCTTTAAGTTTTCTACTGTTAGCTAAATTTCATCTTTTTGTTTTTAAGCCAGTTCCAACTTCCTTCTAAGCTCTGTAATGGCTACTTCTCTTAAATGAATCTCACATTTTAAGACCTTGATATCTTCCGCAAAAATAAACTCAAGCTTTTCTATAACAAGAGTCTGCTTATTGTGGTTTTTAGAGAGGTAGGGAAACTACCAGACTCTAAAGATGTTTTTATAAGTATATAAACATTTATCTTAGATGATCTTTAAGTCTTTTAACATTGTCCATTTTGTTCTTTAAAGAATTTAAACATTTTCCAAACAAGATGATGAACATTTTGAATCAATAGATACCTCAGAGTAGAACTTTGTAGAAGATATGCCATGAGTGCAAAGTTAGGTGGAACCATCTTTTCGTTGATCACTCTAATCATAAAAACCATCACCGTCTTAAGGTATCAAAGCATTAGAAGTAGTTGTCTCTACTGGCACAACCCTTCTTATGTTCTCTATATTCTTGTTTTCTTGGTTTATAGGAGCCCTGCACTCCCTTGCAATGTGTCCCCTTTTGTGGCAGTTGTAACACTTCACCTTGGACTTATCAAACCCAATGGTCTCAGTACCATTCACAAGAAAACTCCTTCCAGTGTTTCGTTCCAGAAACCCTAGCCCTCATTGTTAGCAATAGGCCATCCTGCCATTCTTAAATCCATCTCTTCTAAATATCAGGATGAATTTATCAAGTCTCATTGTAAAGTTGTAGACTGTTATTGGTTGACTTGCCAGAAAGCACAAATACAGCAACACTCAAGTGTCAATTGGTTTTGAGTTAACAGCAGTAGCTATGAGTGCTAGCAGTTGTAGTATGACAGAGAAGTAATTACTGCCTCCATTTGTACAGTGGGTGCTATTTGAGGCATATAAAGGCTATGTTATATAAATGTGTTTTGTGCTTAAGCTTGATGTCCCTTTGACCCTCTGTTTCATAATATTTACACTTGTGTAAAGATCATCCAAGCTTAATGTATCAAATCTCAGGCTTGTTCCTCCATACCATGGTGAATGTGTGTTCCATTCTGATGACGAACTTTTTAGAACTTCTGATTCACATCTTCTTAATGAGATACTTTCAAACCATGAATCCTTCAACTGACTAATAAGATTTTTAAGCCTATATCAAGGTTTGATCTAGCACCTCTAAGCAGATTCAGTAAAATTTTCCTACTGCTGTCTTTAGAAGATTCCTCTGAGTCTTTTTATTAGCAACATTCCCCCAAAACCTTTTCTTACAGCCTGCAACAATGACTTGGCATCTTTGATGGAGTTAAACTTTAATTGATGTTCATTAGGGATGCCCATCAATAAGGTGCTTCTTGCCTTTGAGTCTAACCTCCTTTGTGCCTTTTCTTCAGTAGTTGCAGGAGCAATTATAGTCTTAACACCTTCAAAAACTTTTGTTATTAGAGGTGCATTACAATTCTCTATGACTTCCCATAGAGAATAATCAATCATCTGATGTACTGTTCCATCCTCAGCCTCCAAAGCTCATACCTCACATGGTTTAAGCTAGAGGAGCTTTGATAGCAGCCACCCCCTAATTGCTGAGTTCCTTGAATTTGGAAACTAGAAAGGGGGGTTGGAAAGTTTACAATTTTCTTTAGTGTTTTTAAAAAGTTAACTTTCAAAAGTTAGATCCGATATATGTTTAACCAATTCACAATATGAACAAGCACTAACTATCTAAACTATAACTAGATAACAATAATAATAATGTAAAGAGATAAGGAAATAAACTACCAAACTAAGACACCCATATTTTATAGTGGTTCCGCTACGAAGCACCTCTTCTCTACACTACTACTCCTGAGTATCCGACTCGAATTTCACTAGTCAACAAGCCCCTATAGGCGGAAAAAACCGTTTACCCACTTCGCTGTAACGTTATTTTCTGACAACTAAGCTAAATTCCGAGTCCTATCTTAGCAGAACCAATCGTAAAAACCACTTCACAAGATATACACACTCACAAGAACTACACATTAATCCCAAGCCCTGATCGATTCTTTACCTGTAAATGCATGTTACCTTGGGATGAATTCCAAAATAACAATGGTAGATCTTTGTTGTATATCAAAGTGTATGCGGAATCTACACTTCAATACTCTAGAAGTATTAATCAATGAAACAGGACTAAACAAATGAACAATAAAACACAACTGCTTCAATATTATTAGATCAATATAATATGATACTCTTGCTTATGTTTCTTTCTCTAAGATGTAATTATCTGGCTCTTAAGTAAATATAAAACCTTAACCTAGGATCTCCTTTTATACACCACAAGGAGTCCTTTACAAGATAACTACCGAACTTTTAGGATCAATTACAATTATAATCATATACGTATCTTCCTAAAATATATAAGATATACATTCCATATTTATCTCTTTGCATCCTTATCTCCAAGTCAGCAGCATTAACCATCAGCAGTATTAACCCCTTTTTCATCCAGCAGAATAACTTAATAACACTGGCAGTACTAAGTTTGTACTGGCAGTACTAACTCCATTAGTACTGTTAGTTATACCTTTTGCATGTAATAACTCTGAGTTGAAGATTTATTTCCTAAAAATCATGTCCCTAAACTTGTATTTAGCGCTCTAATCTTAAGATTCTTCTAGATTAAATATTCCTTGTCTTTCTGATGAATGATTCTTCAAACACTTATCTACTTCTCACTTTGATCTGAAGAAGCTTTAGTATTCATATGCTTGTGTGCTCTCCTTAATCCAACCTCCAATCTCTACTCAGCATATTTATATCATTTCTGACTTGATGATACTTCTTTTCTGTAAGCATATGTATGGCAATTCCATTTTGTATCAGCAGAATGTGAACTTCATAGAAATCACATAAACTCTAACTTATCAGATTATACTCATTCTGATTCATCCATATATCACTCTCCTCATCAGGCTCAAAAAGTATATGCAATCTCCCCACAAAGCCAATAAAAAATAGCCTTCTGTTTGAGAACTAATACCTTTCTTTGACCGTCGTATAAACTTCCACTACAGTCTTGCTATCAAAATCATATAACATCTCACTCAGAATCTTTAGTCTTGACTTCCCGATCTCCTCCTAATGATTTTGGTAAAAACATGAAGTTTTTTCTGACAAAGTGTAAGTGATTCCAATTATACAATAGTATCATGTAGATAGAGACTCAACATCTACTGCAACATCTTCTCTTGGAACTATATCTAAATAATTTTTAAGTTCTTCTTTCTTACTCAGCATATTGGTTCCACGCTTTTGTTTTTTAGCAGTACTTTCCTTGTTTTATTCTAGGAAAATTTCTCCTCTTTTCCTGTAGTCTTCCTTAGAGATATCTTTCTCAATTTTTTCTTCTTCAATTCTTGAAACTCACCAGGCTTCTTCTTCCTTTTCAATTTCAAATCCATAGCAAAAGTATATTGAAATCCCATACCTTTTCAAAATTGGCCTAATCTCATCATACTCATTCCTTCAAAGTCTTTCATCTTGTTAATTACGTTTGATTCATCAAGTAGACAATCCATGTTCTTCTTGCTTGAGCGTCCGGACTAGGTTTTATTCTCAAATCCCAAATACATTAGGAACTGAAGGATCAATTCCGAACAATATCCTTATTGTCATAGATTTTAGATGTAGCTCTTTCTTCATCCAATGCTAAAGCTGGTCTTGGCTATCTCTTGCTTTTGAACTCTTCCTCTTCATCAACTATTGTTCTTGTAATCTGATAGCTTCGTTCTAAACCCAGTCCTCTCTAGTTCCAATAGCTTCCTTGGACATATTCTCAGGCTCTGGTTCAGTCATGATTGCTTTTCCTTTATATTTTCTTGGCTCTTTACCAGCAGTACTAAGAGCAGTACTACTTTCAATGCTAGTAGTACTATTTTCTGGTTGTCTTTCTTTAGCAGTATCATGAACAACATCATCAACAACTTCATCATCTTGATGAAAGTAGGTGTTAGGGTCTTCATCTATCCTCCCCTGTTTAGAAGAATCATCTTCTTCATCCTCTGAAAGCACAACCCTTGCTCTCTTCCTTGCTTTCCCAGTCTTTACTTTACACTCCAACTTCTTAATCCTGAGAATAAGCTTAGTGAATGCAGCATTATAAGTTTGCTTTATGCTCTTCAAATCATCCTCGAAGACTTCAATCCTTTCAGACAATTTTGTAACCAAATTCATCAATTCTATTAGTTTTCAGGCTACCCACATCACTTCAATATGGTGAACAACATGGAGAGGTGATTTCAGTGGGTGATAGAACATGGTACAAATGCATCAGGTGGAAAGGTGAGGTTTCAAGTTTAGTTCATGGAAGGTTCAAGTAGATATAAGGTATGATGTGATCCTTGATGGTGAAGATCAAGGTGTAGGTGAAGTAAGCAAGTAGGAAATAAAACCCAATTTCTAACCCATGTATATCCTATGGAAGTCTCCTCAATGTTGCTAAAAACCTTGTTATTTAGAGAGTGACAGGATGATGGTGCTGGAATTTGTCTTAAGCTGTTTCTTCAGGGCCTATCTAGTAGCAAATTGAAATAAACCTAGATACATTTTAAAAACTAGGGGCTACTATGTTTGTGACCATATGTTTCAAAAAGCCAGCCTGAGAGAATTTATATTTTCCTATTGTTTGCTAAGCAGAATAAGAGCAGTATCTATGTTACTAACTAAATTGCTCCCAAGCAGTCTTCTGTTAGTGCTAAGACAATGAAAGGTAGAGTAATGTATAGATAAACCTGATTGACAGAAAACACCCTTCAAAAAATTTAACTTATATGAAATCTTGTTGATACTCAAGAGTGCAGAAGCTACGCAAAAATCTCTGAGTGGAATAGAAGTGAATACCATCATGAGTCTTCCAAGTGAGAAGGACTTCTTAAGGAGGCTTCAGTGATAGTCTTGGATTGACCATCAATGATAGCAGTGATTGTTACCGAGTCCCATCAGTGCAGTAGAAGCTTCAACCTTTCTCCAAATTGTTTTGATTAATGAGATATAGATTTCTGGCTTCTTAGTGAGAGCATAGCTGATATGACTTTGACTTAGGAAGTCAATAACTTGATGAAATCCCTCACTCCCTGTAGACTTTTCTAAGAACGCAGCCATATTGTGCTTATCACAAAATTCCAAACTAGCCCATTATAAAAAGGGAGATTTAATTATGTGGATAAAAATCGTTTAGGAAAGTATGAAGGTAGAAGAAAGTTAATTGAGATAAATTAGAGAAAACGTAGAGATATGGTTGACCCGACCTTAAAGAAATTTGAGTTTATCGTGAGTAAATCAAGCGAATATATAGAAAGATCACGAAAGTCCAATTAGTCAAACCTTATATCGTAGGTATTTGGCAGAAATATCTCAACGGCTCTATTAATTAATGAAAATTTTTGTTATGCTCAAGCATGTTTTTTTATTTATTCCTATCGGTCATCCAACAGTAACCAAATTTGGTCTAGCAGTACTAAAATAAAGCCTAGCAGTATTAACTATCTCCACCAAAAGCATAGTAACAAACACCAAACTTTGTGTATATCAAAATAGCTTCACACAATCTCTCCTTTCTGTTTTTAAAGCTCACATATTATCTCTCAATTCTTTACTCACTTTGCACTCATGTCTGTTTTTCACACATCTCACATATCTATTTTAAGCTCACACATTTTATCTCTCAATTCTTTTTAACTCACTTTTTGCACTCTGTCTGTTTTCCACACATCTCTCTAATCTGTTTTTTTAGCTCACCCTATTCTCCTTCCTATTCTTTTGGCTCAAAAATACACACAAAGTATAGTTTTTTTGGCAAACTAAACTAACCATTAACGGATTTGTAGATAGTCTTTACCAATAGCCGTTTGCTTTGGATCCCCTTTAGTCAATGCTTCATTGTAAAAACATGGTGCAATTGATAACCATATAGTTTTGAGTAAACTAATCAACTATTAAAGATTTGAGAAGTCTTTACCAGTAGCCGTTTGCTATGGAGACTAGTCAATTCTTGGTGAGGTCAAAATATAAGACATAGTGAACTGATGACCAGTTTTTGTGTGGTGTAAAAAAAACCAACACTTTTAGGAACAAACAAACAATTCCTCCCCTTTAAAATAATGCATCATTGAGGTGAACAATATCACAAAGTATATCATTTTTTTCAACCACACTCGAAAATTCAGTGTTTAACCTGCAAGAGGTAGCTCAAAACTAAGAAAAAACATATCTAGAACCATTTTTTCCTTTGTTAAGCATTATGTAAATGTTTTACTACAGGATTAACAAGTGAGGACATAAAGAAATAACTAGCAGATACTAACTATAAGTAAAGTTTTGTCAACAGTCCTTAAATATACTAAACAGTAGCTAATTATAACTAACAGTTTTTAACTTTGTTTAGCATTTTTATTTAATTCTGCCTCCATAGGCCTCCTCCACCAAAAGAACATAACCTCCAATCAAAGTCTTGAAAACTAAAAAATAGGGCTATGTTTCCAGTCAATGTTCCTATGAGCATCCACTATCCACAAAGCCTTTATCATTTAGTGTGAAATGCTCTGACACAATAACTTATGAAGTGTAGTTTTCTTTGGGGAACCCAAAGCCATACAGACTTGGAATCTGCCTTATGCATCAATGTAATTATATGTTGTTGATAACCAATGATGCACCATTGGGTTTTTGATGGGTCTCCAAGCCCAACATGCTGAGGCTTAACAGCATTAATTCCCCTTGCCCTAACAATATAAAACAGTTACGGACTAAATGGCCTAACCAGTATAAAAACCTTTGTAAAAAATACCTTGTTGTTTATGTATTCTCTTGTAAAAGGGCATGTGAACAGTTGATTGTGCTTGATTTTGAAAATATGTCCTTGGTCTAGCACAATGAATTGTTGATTTGGGGTGAGCAGTATAAGAAGGCCTAACAATATTAAAAGACCTAGCAGTACTAAAAGGTCTACCAGTGTTAACAGACCTAACAGTATTAATAGGCCTTGTAGTATTAAAAGATTTTAGGCCAATCATCATTAAGACTTGCTCTTGGAGCCTATGTTTAGTGTCACTGGATTAGAGGTTTTATTAGAATAGTAGTCATTATCCTTTTTTGTTATAATTATTTTCAATTACTATCTTTTCCTCTGTTGTTAGGACACCTGTGATTGAATGTGATCAAAACTTCCCACAGATAAAACATGCTTTGTTTATAAATAACAAAGTTTACATCCTAACTGATTGGATTTTTTGATGACGCATCTCCTGTTCCTTTGGTTCCCTAGGACTTTGTGAACTGTACACTCAGCATACTTACATGGCATCCTAACAGGTTTTTTTCATTTTAGTAGCAGTAGGAATAACACTGTTCTTTTTAGGCTTAGTCTTAGACCCATCTTGTTCCTCATCATCTGACACCCAATCCTCAATAATTGGAGCATCATTATTCTTCCTAACTTTCTTAGGTTCTACTTTACTAACATTCTTACTAGTGTTAGACCCACAACCTTCAACAAAGCTACTTTGTTTTTACCTGTGATTCTTGTTCTTTTACCAAAGACAAATCCACATAATCTATACTGTAACCTCGTTTAACTGGTTTTTCTATTTGATGACTGACTCTAAATGTTAGCCAGGATAGAAAAAACTTTTCTTCCAATCTTTGTCAACATTAAGTGGAGACTCAAAAAGCTAGATTCAGTATCATTCATTTGATGTTGTTTCCAAAAGTCTCGAGGAAGCTTGTTTCATCCATAGTGCTTGTTGACATGCCTTTCCGGCGCTTACGTATTCGGCTTCGGTAGTGGATATAACAAGAGCGGTTCGTTTCTTCGAGAACGAAGATGTTAAACAACATCCCATGAACGTACAAATACCGCTAGTGCTCTTTCGATCCACATAATCTCCCGCATGATCAGAGTTGGCATATACTACGATTTCTATGCTGGTCCCCTTATGATACCATAATCCTAAGTGCATTGTGCCTTTAATGTATTGGAAGATACACTTAACAACGGGGCTTCAAGTGAGAGGTTTAGGAGCCTCTTGGAAGCGGGTACAGAGCAGACACTAACATGATATCGGGCCTACTTTCCGTTATGTTATAATAAAACTACATATCATGCCTTTGAACCCCCCTGGTACTAATCTACCGACTCACACTCCTTTCATCTTTTCGTGAGTTTAGTATCTGAGGACATGGGGTTTTCATTGGTTTTAGAATCTCTAGACCAAATTCTTAAGCTTTCTTTAATAGACTTAGATTGAATAAAGAAGATACCGATCTGCCATTTGTTTATTTGAAATCCAAGGAAGCAGTTAAGTCACGGTACCATCATGTTCCATCTCGAACTCATCATGCTGATTTTTGGCAAATTCATCACACATGTCCCTTGACAAGTTGATCCCGAATAAAGTTATCGACATATATTATGAAACAATGATGATATTTGAACTTTCCTTCTCTAGTAAAAAGAGTGTTATCACCATTC
The DNA here is from genome assembly GCA_026074375.1 of Tanacetum coccineum. NCBI lineage: Eukaryota > Viridiplantae > Streptophyta > Magnoliopsida > Asterales > Asteraceae > Tanacetum > Tanacetum coccineum. The sequence continues at coordinate 4,190 of BQNB010043075.1, read as the reverse complement.
CAATTTTATATCAATGTTTAATAAGGAAAGGCTTTTATCTAATCATACCAAGCTTTAGGTGCTTGTTTAAGACCATACAAAATTTCTTCAATTAACAGACATGATCTGTTTTTCAAAATCAAATGAATCTAGGAGGGTTGTGCCACGTATACCTCCCTCATTTAATAAAACCATTCAGAACACTTTGTAACATCCATTTGGAATAGTTTAAAGATCTAAGGCACAAGCATAGGCTAATAATAACTTCTAATAACTCAAGTCCTAGCAACTTGTGCCAAATTTTTCATTCAAAAACGAAGCCCTCATTGTTTGGGTTGTAACCTTTAGAGCAACTAACCTACCTTATATTTCGAGAAACAACACCGTTCTTTTCTAATTTATTTTCTAAACACCCTACTTAGTTCCTATAATTGTCATATTCTTAGGTTGTAAGAACCTAACACCAAACGTCCGTTTAGCGAAATGAATTGATTTTCATTCTTCTTGCCTAGAGACTATCCAACATTCATCACCTAAAGCCGTCCATTCACATTCTTATGTTCTAAGTTATATAAAATAAAAGATAGTACATTTGTTTTGAGCTTGTGACCTATGGTTTCTTTAGTTAAGGTTTACTATGACATTTTCTAAAGATGTTCCAGATTCCTTAATATTACTATTTTGTCAATTTCTAGTGTTTCATCTCAAACCCTCAACAACATTTTCTTAAGGTTTTCATTTTTGTTGCCCGTAATAGTTTCTTCTTCGATCTAAGTCATCATCCAACCAAGGGTGAATTCTTAGAGGGCTGAGGAGTTTCATCGAAAGTCATGTTTGAGTATTCTTTAATTTTCCTTGTATGTTTATTAAGGATGAGTAAGGCGTTTAGTTATTTTGGGATAACCTAAAAAGACACCTTCGTATAGACTTTGGTCAAACTTGGTAAGGTAGTGTTAGTGTTTAATATGAAGCACTGTTTCCAAACCACTATCTAAAATATCAAGAGTAGTTCCTACCTCTCAAGAGTTCACAAAAAAAAAATAAAGGAAAAATGATTTTTCCTAGAATTGGCTCTAATGGAATTCGGTTTAAGAATATATTGCTGAAGTACTACGTGTTTACAACCCAAACTTTTGTGGTAACGATTGCTCATTCAACATAAGTCCTACTCATTTCTTGAAGTGTCCTATTTTCCTTTTGACCACAACAACCATTTATTGAGGAGTGCGTAGAGAGCCGAGAAGTTATGTGTAATATCGTTGGCATTACAAAACTCCGGCAAATTGCACTCATTATCAGAATATCTCTTCATGTGGTTAGTTCTTATTGGACATTATAGAACAACCTAGTTTGGTTTGGATTTCCTACTAAATATTTGATTTGGTCAAAGCTTTGGTTTTATATCCTAAGAAAATCTAGTCCAATGTATTACCTAGAGTAGTCATCTACTATACTAAGGTGTAGACGATTTCCAACCGGTAACTCCTGTATGGCGGATGGAACCGAAGAGATCCATATGGAAAAGTTCTAAGCATCTAGTCGTTGAGACTATATTCTTAGCTTTGTGATTAGCGTGAGCTTGTTTTCCCATTTTGCAAGCATCACAAAAATGTTGATCAAACTTAAACATAGGTAGGTTTCTAACTAGTTCCTTAGATGCTAACGATTGAATGAGACGCATATTAGCGTGACCTAATCTCCTATGCCGTAGAGTGGAATTTTCATCAATCGTTGCAAGATAAATTTTGTCTTTAGGCTTATTTCCTAACTTCATCACATATAATCCCTTTCAATCCTAAACACCTCTACCTAACTTTACCATCCTTAGTAATTTCACTATCATGTTCAAGGGAGAAAGTTACTCTACACTTATTATCACATATTTGTCCTACACTTAGCAAGTTAAAATCCTAAGTTATCAACATGTTCAATATTTCTATAATTGAGAGAGTCATTAGAAAATTGTAACCCGTTAGCCAATGATTGTTACCTCGTGAAGATTACTACTAAAAAAGAAACGTTACCTCCATTGTATGCCTTGTCAGTGGAGAAGAGCTTTAGGTTACCCATCATATGTTTAGAAGCATATCTCTATCTTTAATCCATTCATCGGGTTTCCAATCGACTCCAAGGCATATCTATTTATATAAGATAATAACTCAAACATTTGGTCCTAATATCTCATGGGTCCAAAGTTGTTAGTGATAAACATCCCTTGCATTTGATACAATTGGTTGGGATGTGGACATGAAGAACACATTTTCCTATTACATAATAACATTTGACAAGGAAAGTTGTTCCAAGTTACGGGAAAGCCATGTTTTGGTTGCGGTGTTTTAGAACGAGAATAATTATTATTAACTCTTCTAGCAGGTGAGATTTTTGATTTAAAGTTTGGTTTCAAAAATCCAACTCCGGGTTTTGACAATGGCTTATAGAATTGTTTAACTTTATTTTCACTAGCAACGAGAACTTTGGCTTTGTTTACAATTATGTGTTTTGGTCTAGGACCCAATTTTTTTTTTTTGAAAAGACACAGTTTTCTCAGATCCAGGCGTTGCTGGTGGCGGTCCCATAATTATTTTTGGGGCCGCCGGGTCACTTAGGGGGCCGCCCATATTTATGGGACCTCCATCATAAGACGCTTTTTTATGAGCTTTCACAAATTTTATTTCCTTAGTTCCACTAGATGATGCTTCAAATGAATTAAACCCTAAACCTAATTTATCACCGGAGGGTTTTGATTACTTAACATTTCATTTAAGCAATGTGTACTCTTTTCAAATTTGTTTAATCTAGTAGATTCTTCTTTGAGTTTTTCATTCTCAATTTTAAGTGCATGACACTTTGCACAATCGAGATCAACTCCCTTGTTTTTCTCGAGTATGGACAATTTATCTTTTAATTCTCTAAGCTCATTTTCTAGACTATTTCTAGTAGCTTTTAACCTTTTGTTCTTAGTGATTATCTTTAGACTTATTTTGCATAATTTATCATATTCATTGTCTAAAGCTAAATCATCAATTGATGAATTTTCATCACTAAAGTAGGAGGATTTGGAACATACCTCACTTGATGCATGAGCTACGAGACACGTTTCATCTTTGACCTTCTCATCATCTTCTTCACCGCTATCGCTCCAAGAGCCTCCGACAAAAGCTCTTTGGTTCTTATCTTTCGGTGGTTTTGGACATTCTCCAATAAGATGATTCGGGTCGCCACATCTAAAGCATTTTCTATCACTTTTACCGTTCTTGTCATCACGGCTTCTTTGGAACGTCTTTTTGTCATTCCGAGGTTGTCTTACGAATCTACCTCTTCTTTTAAAGAACTTCTTGAAGTCTCTTACCGCCATGGCGTACTCTTCATCTTCACTACCGGAAGTTGAACACTCTTCATCACTAGATTCTTTCTTAGCCTTTAAAGCAATAGATTTCCTTTCAACTTTTGCTTTGACTATTTCGGAATCTTTCTTCATGATCATTTTGTGAACTTTGAGGTTTCCGATAAGATCATCAATACATAGTGACGTTAAGTCTTTCGACTCTTCAATCGCCGTGACCTTTGCTCTCCATTTAGGATGTAGATCCCTAAGAAACTTCCTTACGTAGTTCTTACTAGAATAACCTTCATCAAGAGCTTTAAGACTAGTAATAATAGTATTAAATCTAGCAAAAGCACTATCTATAGATTCGTCTTCGGAAATGACGAATTGTTCATATTGTTGAACCAAAAGGTCGATCTTCCAAATTTCTTTTGTCGTGTTACACATGAAAATTCTTTCATATTCTTTTCTTGTCAAAGCATTATAAATAACCATTTTGGCTTCATTATTTTTCGCAAGTCTCTTTTTGAGATCATCGGTTTGTTTTTTTAAAAGGGATAACCTCATCTAATTTGGTTTCCGGATTTTGTACAATAGATTGAAAATCACCATTGGTAATAACATGTCAAAGATCTAGATCTTTTGATTTAACATATGCCTCGAATCTATTTTTCCAATAAATAAAACTATCGTTTTCAAAGAGTGGTGGTCTTTGCATAGATTGTCCTTCTAGATATTTGTCGGAATCCATAGATCGATCCAAGCTTTAAAATACAATATATTTTAAAAATCTTGAGTGACCTTGGTGTTAGGAATTATTGTAAACAGACTTAAGTCTGGTAGTTATAGAGTTAAGTATGGTAGACATAGTTAAGTCTGCCAGTAC
>BQNB010043074.1:0-45725 GCA_026074375.1 Tanacetum coccineum | reverse complement strand
TTTTAAAGGGGTAAAAATAGGGTTTTGGAGGTATTTTTTTCAAAAACCCGCTCCCCCCAACGGATACTTTTTCAAAAAAAAAATAAAAAAAAATCTTTCGCGTGGGCTGTTAGCCACGGCGCGAGAGACCTTGGCACGAACCACGGAGTGGTGCGCCATGGCTCAATCTCGCGCCATAGCTTGGCACGAACCCATGGTACGACCACTCCCTTCCATCAATGAATTACTAAAAGGTTTAGTGATTTCAAAATAGATACTGGGGGACTTTCTAGCCTTGCACCCTTTAACTAAATATTTGAAAATATACAAAAAGATAAACAAAATGATATTGTTAGAAAGTAATAGTATGGGTTCCCCTTAGTGAGCTCTCAAATGATTTTCTCGATCATTGAAGATAGCAAGCTTTAATTGAAAGGTTTTCACTTCAGTAGACGATCATAAACCTATTTGACATAAGCTCAATAATCTTCAAAAAGATATCACATGAGGATATAGAAACATGGGCCGCATATATAATCTCTGCTCACCTGGAGAATACCACCATTTTAACATTATAATCATTGCGAATGCTTCCTTGTAATTTTCCTACAACAAAGACAAACATGTAAAACACACAAAATATTAAAGGTCTAATGTTATGATGATTGATGTATTTCAAAAGTTTTAAATTTATAAGCCTAGAATTACCAATTATTAAATGGAAAGACACGGGTAAAGTATAATCCACGTATGTAGTATAATATTTCAGGTAAGACGATGTCGTCCACACGGATTTGATTATGTCTGTATAATCGCGAGTTTTAAGACAAATCTTAATGACTTTTTCAAATGAGATATGATTGATGATGATTTCAATAATAAAGGAGTATGACTACTCAGAGAGTTTCATATAATGCTAAGCAATGGTAATAATTACGATCTTCTATTTCGGGACTTAACCCGTAAAAATGTTTTTTCGTCAAAAAACGTTTTCACAAATTAACTTGTTTTAACTTAAGACTTATATATATTAGTTAACTTAATCAGATATGACACGCAAATAATCAAGTTACTAGTATATCAAATCTATTTTGTTTATCAATTAACGTAAGCGGATTTCTTCAACCAAACAATAAAGACCGTAGACAAATCTTTAAAACTATATAGCACACAACGGGTCTTTCGAACTATACCGTTATGTGTTTACAATCAAAGTTGATGAACAAAGTTAACAAGATAAGACACGATATGATTTTAACACAAGCTTAAGATTAACAAGATCATAATAATACCAAATACTTATTTACTATATTAACATCACTGAGTAGTCATGAGAGATTTAGCCTCTCATGGCTACTGAGTTCATAATAATAAAGTGAAATAGGAAAATAAGATACATACGAGATCCGGATAGGCTATGGAGTATAAACACAACCCGTTTACAAGTATCGAATCTTACTAAAACCGTTATTATACTAAGTATTATAAAACCGTCTTCGTCGTCGCTGGAATTTCTTGATTGAATCCCAGAGATTGAGAGAGATTTGTGTGAGAGGGAGATATCTTGAATTGTATGAGATGTTGTGAAATAGCTCGGAAATCCTCTCTATTTATAGGCTGAATGAGGCCGAAAGTACGGCGCACAAAATATATTGTGCGGCGTACTTTGCCTATGTCGGTTAGATTATCATTAATGCTAAAGAGAAGTGCGGCACACTTTCTGGGAAAACTGGCGCACTTGTGGAATTAACTGCTTTTATTTATTTTGTTGATAAGTGTGGCGCACAAGGAACTAAGTGCGGCGCACTTCCTTGTGATTTTAGAATTTATTACTTCTATTCTTCCAACTTTGCTTCCAATAAGTATAAACACTTATATTTAAATGCTTTTTGAGCTCGGACTGTCTTCAAGTGAACCTGCACATATTTCATGCTATTAAGTATCGAAAGTTCATGAGAAATGATGAAATATATACAAATAACGCCGCCAAAAACATGTATAATTAAGGCGTTATCAAATCCCTCCACACTTAGCTATTGCTTTCCATTAAGCAATCAAAGCGAGAAAACAAGATTCATTTATCATGGACGTTGAGAAGTTATTTTTATACAAGAGTTTACTAGTTTTAATAATGTTTCATACATAAACATATGACCAAGCACCTCACATAGGGAATGTGTTTGTTTTTAGTTCACACAAGTCACTCATATAGGGTTTTGTATTTGTGAGTTCACTCAATTTGCACAGACATAATCTAGATAGCTACCATAGGCTTGTACAAGACACATAAACATGCCTGTTGCGACGTGAGCACCTAGACAAAATCTCAAAGAGGTAAAACGTGATAATGATGTGGGTGAGTATGATACATAATTTCATGTGCTAAGCCATAGCCTTGTAACAACTTTATAACTTTTTTTATACCAAATACTTATAACAATGATAACTTAAGGCTGACACAGAGCTGAGATATTGAACACATAGTTCTTGAGATAGTTGAGGTATTTTAGCACTGAAAGCGAGTGCTATGGATAAATGGATACTTAGGAATTTATTTTGCCTCTTATTATACGATATTTCCTATAAATTAATCTCACTACGGTATATTAAATGATGATCAAGCACAACTTCTGAAGCTACTAAATTATCGGCACTCATAAAATGTGCAAAAATATGCATCAAAGGCTAGAATATACCTCATAGTTTAGTAGACTAGATTTTGTGCTAGTTATGATGTCAATCCGAGTAGGATTTGCCTTACTAAGTGTATACATTTTTAATTTGGAAGAAAATTATATATTAATTTTGAAAAATATCAGTTAAAATGTGGCAAGATTGCATGGCAAACATGGAGAGAAATGATATATTTAATTTTTTTTATTTGGCTCCCCTCACACTTAAGTTGAACATTGCCCTCAATGTGAGAACTGAATAAGATAAAATAGAGAAAATTAAGGGAAAACAGTACATCTCGGGGCATAATATGGTGTAGCTGCGAGAGAGTTATTTTGAGCGAGCGCCATAATTTTCCGATTTTATGTAATATTACCTACAAAAGTGAACAAACAAAACATACAAAAAGAAAAATATTTTTTGGTTTTTTAGAAGAGAGAAGAGAGGAGGAGGGACTCCTCCATACTTAAGTTAAAGCACGGGTTGCCTCCCGAGAAGCGGTTAATTTTTAAGAGAGTCATTAGGTAGACTTGTACTTCGCAAGTTTAATTTTTGGGGTAGAAGAGAGTGATTTCTTCCCTTTGTTCTTTTTTATTATCTTCTTCATGGTATAGTTTGAGTCGATGGCCATTAACAATGAATGTCTTGCCATCTTTACCGTATAGTTCAACATATTCGGATGGATATTGATGTTTCACCACATATGTTCTAAGCCATCGAGATCTGAGCTTTGGTTGTTTGAATTTGTACTTAGAATGAAATAAAAGAACTTTGTTTCTGTTTTGAAATTCTTTTCTCATTTTAAGTTTTTTGTCATGCCAAACTTTGGTTCTTGCCTTATATAGATGAGAGTTTTCATATGCTTGTTCTTGCCTTATATAGATGAGACTTTTCATATGCTTGATGTCAAAGTTCATCTAATTCATGTAACTGGAACATTATTTTCTCACTAGCAGCGATGAGATTAGGATTATAGTTTTTCAGTTCCCAGTATGCATGGTGTTCGATTTCAAACGGTAAATGGCAGTTTTTACTGTATAAGAGTTTATAAGGTGTGGTTTTGGTGGGTGTTTTGTAAGCGGTTCTAAAGGACTATAGAGCATCGTCCGATTTTCTTGACCAAACAGCTGGATTATCTTTTACTATTTTTTCAATGATTCTTTTGCGGGCTCTGTTTTGTATTTTTGACTTATCCACTCGTTTGAGGATGTTATGATGTAGAGAAACGATGGGTAACTCCATATCTTTTCATTGTTTTTCTATTATTTTGTTGCAGAAATGAGTTCCTCTGTCGCTTATGAGAGCTTTGGGTATATTGAAACGACAACATAGTTTTTCAGGAATGAAATAACAACTCTGGCATCGTTAGTTGGTAAAGCTTGAGCTTCGGCCCATTTGGAAACATAATCGACAACGACTAAGATGTATTCGAATTTATATGATTTCGGGAATGGTCCCATAAAGTCAATACCCCAGATGTCAAAAACTTCGCATACTTGAATGCTGTTTAAGGGCATCTCATCACATTTGGATATATTCCCAGTTTTTTGACATGCTTCGTAAAGGCAAACTAGAGTATGAGCTTCTTTAATGATTGCTGGTCAGTAAAAGCTTGAGTCTAAGACTTTTTTAGATGTGGTGTTTGGTCCATAATGTCCACCAGTAGGACCGTGGTGACATTGATCTAAAATGATACGAGTTTCTGGCCCTGCGACACAGCGTCTAATATGGTACGAGTTTTTAACCTTCTAGGGAAAAACCCTCCCAATACCCTAAAAAGCGATTTTCTTGGCGACTTTTCTATACCTAATCATTTTTATTAAAACTTAATCGATCCAATCATTCCAACTAAGATTGTTATCAAGAATTAACACATTGTGTTATTCTTCATCGCATATTGTTGCTGGCCTGATTATTTTTTAGGTTTTTTTAATTCGATTTTAGGGTTTATTTGCCATATTATCGTGCTTGATTGTGCGGCTGCTACGATCTACACTTCTAGGTTGTTTCAATCGATAGTGGTTGCTTTCTGCTTATTGTGATCACGTGTCTTCTAGGGTTCTAATTCTTGGTTGATCCTATACTGGTCGTTCTAGGGTTCTAAGTTTTGGGTATTTGTGGTGTCGTTTGTTGTTGCATGGTTTCAACATGAATCGTGGTTTCTTGGGTTCAGGAGGGAGGAACAATAATCATAGGAAAAAGACGAATTCAGATTCAAGTAATGATTCACTTACAAAAGCAGATGGGAATCTGAATGATGCTACCATGCCTGTTGCAATGGAGGTTGTTTCACCTTCTATTGTTAACGAGCCTGTGGCACGGGAATTGCGAAGCTCTTTGAGGGATACAACTAATGTTGAGAAAACTCGTTTGGGAGCGTATCCGCCATTACCTACGCAGGGAACTACGGTGGTTTGCTTGATAATAGAGAAGGATAAGTTAAGCTCTTTGGAAGATACTACAGTTCCAGAATCTTTTCCACCATTATCTATGCCGGTTACTACGCCTGGTAATGCCCCTGGTAAGTCTTCGTATGCTAATATAACTAGTAAACCAAGTTGGAAGAAAGTGAACGTTCGTACTTTGTTTACAACCGGGGGTAATGGGATTGATGTGGTTGTTCTGGTGAATTCTATTTGTGCTATCACTGAATGATTTGCTAATACAGCCTATGGGTTTTTCTTAGGAAAGAAGGTGGCATACCCTGTTGTTGCTAACTATGTTAGGAAAACTTAGGGTAAATATGGGCTTGTTCGCTTAATGTTTAGCTCGTCTTCTGAAATATTCTCTTTTCAATTTACCTCCATTGACGGATTAGATGCTATGCTTGAGAATGGTTCATGGTTTATCCGGAATAACCCGCTTATCTTAAAGAAATGGCATCCGGATGAGAACCTATTGAAGGAAGATGTTAGTACTGTTCCAGTTTGGGTTAAACTCCATGGTGTACCTGTTACGTCCTTCAACGAGGATGGCTTGAGTGCCATTACTACTAAACTGCGTACTTCTCTCATGCTTGACTCTTATACATCTGATATGTTCATGCAATCTTGGGGTAGGTCAAGTTATGCTAGAGTTATGATTGAGCTTCGAGCTGATGTGAAGTTGAAAGATAACATTGTCATGGCTATGCCTAAAATTACTAGGGAGGGCCATTACACATGTAATGTCCGTGTTGAGTATGAGTGGAAACCTCCTAGGTGTTCATTTTGTAAGGTTTTTGGACATATTCATGAGGAATGTTCAAAGAATATAGGTGCTGGTGAGAAGAAGACTATGAAGAAGCCTAGTTAAACTTCTCGAGGTGTTCTGGTTGGTCCAAAAATGGGTTTTAAACCTCAAAAAGAATATAGACCTATTCCCAAAAATCCTAGTGCTAGTTCTATTGGTAATAAGAAGAAAGGTGTGGAACTTACTATTGAGGTTAGTAATTTAAATCCATTTTATGTTCTTAATTCGGTCGATAATGATATGGAGTTTGGTACCAATGGGGGGACTAATAATTTAGTAAATAATGAGGCTACTTCAAGTGGATCTTCTTTTATGAATATCGATAATGATGGGAAGTTTGCTAGTAATACTCCTATTGGTGAGAAAATTGATAAAACAGAACGACAAATTTGTGAAGGTAAACTTAGGCTGTTGGATAATGACAGGAACCTGCTAGTTCCTATGAATATTGTGGAAAGTAATAGTAAAGTGGAAGTGGTATTTGATGAAACTACTAACTTAAGGATTTCAGCGAGTGGTAAAGATGGAAGTGATAAAGGTTATGGTACTAATAGCTTGTTGGAACAATGGAGGGATTCTTATCTGGATAATTATGATTATGACTCGTATGATGATGATATGTACGAGAATCATGATTTGTCCAAGCACCTGCAGTCTATGTGATGATCTTGATATCACGGTCCGTGGCAGGAAGAAGAAATATTTTTTTTGATGTTTGTCGAGTCAATTGTAATCTAGTCTTAGTAGTATCCTCCTATAGAGTAGTTAGGCTTGTTATGTTCGATGTTTTGCCTATGTAACGGGCTGAGATGTGTGACTCACCTACATCCTTTGTACTGGATCGCTTTTTTGGAGTAATACATTTATCGGGGAAACCCTTTACCAAAAAAACATACTTTGAAAAGATAGGGATCTTCCCAAAAATAGTTTTTGAGGTCAGAGAAGAATTTGTTCTTTCGTTAGTACATTATCCCCTTAGGTATAATATCACCTACTAAATAGTTTGCAAAGTCTACGAACCATGGTATGTCTCTGGTGGTTATTTCCACAAAAGTTTCGCCGGGAAAGTTATCGTTGACTTCACTGTCGTCACTTGTTTTATCATTCTCAATCCGAGACAAGTGGTCGGCGGCAACATTTTCTGTACCTTTTTTGTCTTTTATTTCGATCAAATTCTTGTAATAACATAATCCAACGTATAAGACGTGGTTTAGCATCTTGTTTTTTGAATAGGTGTCTTAATGCTAAGTGATCGGTATAGACATCAGTTTTGGATAATATCAGGTAGTGTCGGAATTTGTCGAATGCAAATACTACAACCATAAGTTCTTTTTCAATAATAGGATACTTTTGCTGAGCTGCATTAAGAGTTTTGCTTGCAAAATAGATGGGGTGAAAGTGTTTACCATCTTTTTGACCTAAGACTGATCCAACTGCGAATTCACTTGCATCACACATAAGCTTAAATGGAAGATTCCAATTCGGGCTCACGATCACAAGAGTACATGTGAGTTTTACTTTCAATGAATTGAATGCTTTGTGACATTCATCATTAAATTCGAATGGAGTATCTTTTTTAAGCAACTTAGTTAAAGGACGGGCAATTTTTGAGAAGTCTTTGATGAGACGTTGGTAAAAAATTGGCATGGCCCAGAAAACATCTAATGCCTTTGACATTAGTAGGAGGTAGAAGCTTAAAGATTATGTCGATTTTGGCTTTGTTAACTTCAAGGCCTGCACCTGACACTTTGTGTCCAAGCACAATTCCTTTTTTAGCCATGAAGTGATATTTTTCCTAGTTAAGGACAAGATTTGCATCCTTGCAACGTTGAAGCATTTTTTTGAGGTTATTTAGACAGTTATTGAAGGAGTTTCTAAAGACGGAGAAGTTTTCCATGAATACTTCCATTGATTCTTCGATCATGTCATGAAAGATAGCCAACATGCACCACTGAAAAGTAGCGGGAGCATTACATAAACCGAAAGGCATTCTCCTGTAAGCATATGTTTCAAAAAGGCATGTGAATGTTATTTTTTCTTGATCCATGAGATCAATTGGTATTTGGAAATATCTAGAAAATCCATCGAGGAAACAAAAATATTTATTTCCTACGAGTCTTTCTAACATTTGATCCATGAATGGAAAAGGAAAGTGGTCTTTTGTGGTTACTTAATTGAGTATACGATAATTGATGCATACTCGCCAACTTGTAATGGTTCTTGTTGGGACAAATTCATCTTTTTCATTTGTGACTACTGTGATACCACCTTTCTTGTGTATACAGTGGATACGACTTACCCAATTGCTATCGGCGAAGTTTAACGATTTCTTTTTTAACAACTTCTTGTATGTTTGGATTTAATCGTCTTTGTTTTTGAACAACTGGCTTTTTGTCTTCTAAGAGTTGAATTTTATGTTTACAAAAAGACGGACAGATTCCAAGAATGTCTGTTGTTTTCCAAGCAAATGCTTGCTTGTGTCTTTTTAAAACAGAGATGAGCTTATTTTTGTTTTGCTCAGAAAGCTGAGATGATATGATCACAGGAAGAAAAGTAGGTTCTTCCAAGAATATATATTCTAGATGATCAGGAAGAGGTTTCAGTTCAAGTTCCGAAGGAGGTTCTTCAATAGATGTCTTGATTTTATAATCGGTGTTAAGGTGATCTTTTTGAATGGTGTTTCTTCGGTTTCAAATTTAGACTCAGAGTTTTCTTTGATATTCGTAGTCATGAATTCATCGAATTCAGCAAAGAGTTCCACTTTGATGATAGTTGCTTTGATGGAATGAAGGATTTCACGCCCTTCATCGAGATGAGCATCAAAATTTTCTTCTAAAATTTCATTGATAACATCAATGCTAAAACATGTATCATCGTTAGAATAGGAGTGTTTCATCGCAGAATCGATTGAAAAGGTCACTCGTTCAGTACCAACTCCATGATTGAGTTGTTTTTGTTTTATTCGAATTACTACATCAACAGTGTGGAGAAAGGGTCTCCCTAAAATTAGAGGAACTTTACTGTCTTCTTCTATTTTTAGAATAATGAAATCCATAAGAAAGGTGAATTTACCAACTTCAACAAGAATATTTTCAGCAATTCCAATAGGGTGTTGGAATGATCAGTCGGCTAATCTTACGCTCATTTTAGTTGATTTGAGAGTTCAAGAGATAATTTCGCATATAGAGAATATGGCATGAGATTAATACTAGCACCAAGGTCGGATAAAGATTGCATGAGAAGGCTTTGCTAAAAGTGCAAGGAATAAGGAAACTTTCAGGGTCTCCAAGTTTAGGTGAAACTTTGTTTTGAATCATAGAAGAACTTTCATCGCTTAGGAAAACGGATGAGATTTGTTCAAGCTTGTGTTTGTCGCTTATGAGTTCTTTGAGAAATTTGCCATAATTCGGCATTCCTGCTAAGACATCGACAAGGGTTACATTGATTCGAACGACTCGAATCATATCAAGGAATTTACCATATTGGGCTTCCATTTTCTCTTTTTAAAGGCGTTGAGGATATAAGATTTTTAGTTTGTAAGGTATAGATATTAGAGTTTCTTTGATCGGTTTTGAAGTTTGAGATTTGGGTTGGGGTATAGATTCTTCTTCTTCATCCTTACTATTGAAATTGACAGGAGTCTCAGAATTATTTTGTTGATCATTTGGGTTGGTAGGTGGGTCGTAGGATTTACCACTCCTTGTAAATACGACATTTACATGCTCGTTTTAAGCTTGCGGTGGTTGGTATGGTTTAGATGAACTACCTTTTAGGTTTGGTTGAGTGCCACTAGGAAGAGATCTAGAAGGTCGAGCAGATTGCTTGTCAGCAAATCTATCAAATTTTGCTTCTAAATTTTGAATCGAGGCTTGATGATTTTTAGTTGTTATTTCGAGTTTGGTTTTAAGATCAATAAATGTATCTTTGACAAAATAATTGTTCGATTGTTGAGCTTTTATGAATTCTCTTAACTATCTTTGAAGGTCGGGTTTATTGTAACCCTTTCACTTTTATGAGGTTTGAATGTTCTAATTTAGTCCTTTGACTTTTGACTTTTGTGAGTTTCGTTAGAACAAGTACCGTGTTGATGGTGGTGAATTAATATGATATGGGTATTTTTATATGTATATTGTTTATAATAATCCTTTTTAGAGGGTTTTATTATGTTGATTATGTTTCGGGAAGTTTGTCCTGTGTATAGCTTGAAATGCCAGAAACGAGTCCCGACACGTCTGTTAATGTTTAAAATGAATTTTGGGAAGTGTAAATTGGAAATATGTCGTGTAAATACTCTAAGTTATGGGAAAAGTATTTTTAAAGTGAATAAAAATACTAAGTAACTTCGGGAAATATTTTAAATTCAAGGTTTTTGGGTTTTAAGTGAAACTGACACAAAAAGAAAGCATCATGAGTCCCTTGGATGCTATAATCAGACGGGTAAGTGGAAGGGAACAAGAAGGCACAACCTTAGGCTTGTATGGCCACCTTTAGTACCATGTTTTGTCTTAACCATAACACACATTTCATTTATTTTTCAAAAAGATCACACACACTTTTTCTCTCTTTTTTCCTTGCGTCCAAAAATTAAAACACACACAAACACATACATTTTTCAATATTTGATAAAAAAAAATGAAGAGTCGTGGAGTATTGGGTTGATTCTAGTGCTCGGGTAACCATTTAAACTACGTTTGTCACGGTGTAGATGTACGACGTTCATATCACAGCTTTTTTAAAACCCTCATTGTAAGTTATTCTAATTTACATTTAACTTGTACGTATGAGTAGATTAATATGATGCATAAAAGCTAGTTATACGGAGCGAATGTAAATAAATCAAAACACGAAAAAGAATTGCGAAAGGATATTTAAGGGTGGCTGTTAGGGTGTGCGGTTAGGGTTCGAACAAAAATAAAAAGAGAATAAGGATTTGTAGTTTTATTGTCGTGGTTGTGATGGTTGAAAAACATTTATTGCTATGTAGCTTATTTTGGTTAGTAGCTTATTGGCTTATTTATGATGTGCGGTCGTCGTAGGACTTCTACAAGAAGTTTTACAACTCCCTAGGCAGTGTACCTAATCGTTGTAGCGTAATATAGGCAAGGCTTGAGGGTTTTTATTGTTCTCTAGGGGAATAACACTTGAAGGCCGGATCGAATGTTCTCTAAGGTCTAAAGGTTGAAGGAAGATTATTTTTGTATTTTTATGTTTTATAGAAAACAAGTAAACTTATGGTTTTGAGAGTTAGTTTGTATTAACTACTTCAACTTTTAATCTAATCTAATGAGGAGATAATTATACAACGAAGCGTATTCACTTGGGATGCACCACTCCTTGCTAACTATCCAATTCTACCTATTGCTTTGTCACACTTAAGATGTAATGTGTAATTATTTTGTAAGTCATGAACAAATTACACGAACCTGCTATCTACTTAGTATTGCGCTATAGCAACGCACAAGTAAGGTAGTATGAAGACTATTACCTGGCCCCAAGGAGTACACTAAGTGCATGTGAAATATATTAAAAGTGGATCAACCATATTAGGGGGCAAGGTAGTATGAAGACTGGTACCTGATGGTATCCTTTCTACACAATTATGTTTCTCTAGACATATCAACAGCGATACAGACAAAAGCTGGTTTTCTAGAGCCTAACACGCACATCCATCAACAAAAAGCAATAGGAAACAAGAATTATAAACTATAATTAATTAGACTTATTGAATTTGTCACAAACAACAAGATCCAATCAATTAATGACAAAGTTCATGCAATCCCAAATAGATACTAGATGAATTAGCCAAGCATACTCAAGCAATATAAATCATAATTAACAAAAGGAATTGAAGACATGAATTAAGATAGACATAATAATCAAACTATTACAAGATGTTTATGGCATGAATTAAGTCTTCTAAGTTGATGAAATAAAACCTACCCAAACCTTAGAATCAAACTTAGGGTTAGGGGCTTGATAAAAACAAAGTTATGAGGTTGTATTTATTGGCAAAACCCTAACCGACCTTTATGATGGTGTCACCAATAACATGTGATGCCGTCATAGCGACATCTTTCGCGTGGTGGTAGATTTTCTCATTCTGAACGCGTGAGCCGTTGAATCGTTGAAATTCGAGTTCGTATGAAGGAGTTATGATCAAAACAATATCTGATACTTCGCGCGCACGTCGAATGATCATCTTTATCTAGAATATTCTTTGGTTTCTTTAGGTCGGCTATGTTATGACGCCGTCGCCAAATATCTGACATCGTCTTGCTCTTCATTGTGACAGTGTCACGTTGTATCTGTGACGCCATCTCCAGCCACTATAGAGAAATTCTTGATAGATGTTGGTGTAGGTCCATAATCTTGTCTGTTTCTTCTCTAAATGAGCCCAAGTCACGTGTAATTCTTCCAAATGCCTGAAAAGGAACGATTAAGTACCAATTTTGGGCATAAATGCACAATTTAGGGGGTTAAATGACCCCAAAAAAGCGTATAAAATAATACCTCATCAAATACCCATACACTTGGGATTTGCTTGTCCTCAAGCAAATGAGCTTTTTTACCTAGACAATAACAACATGAGGGGTCATTTTACCTACTTTTTAAACATATTCTACAACACAACCTTTTAGACCTCATAATTAACAGCACGGAAGGTATATACTAGCACATCACATAAGTGTTTGGGGATTCTCTCTTTCACTTGGGTGTATAATAAATTATAACATAAGAGGGAAACGGAAAATCAACACTCATTACCTGTCATAGCATATAAATTACCATAGGCTTGGTAAAGGATCAAACCTCCACCGCTAGGCGCAAGCATTATTCATTACTATCTAAGAGGTCTTTTAAAGGGTTGTAGGGTGTAGGTGTAAGATAACATATAATGGAAACAGAAACAGATAGGATACATTTGGGTGGTGACTTTGGTTGAATTTGGAGTGGAAAGGTTAGCTAATTATTTACACGAAGACACTTTGGTTTGGTTGCTAAGGAAAGACATGGACGAAGATATACAAACTCTACATAACTTTACATCAATCTCTTTCTTTTTCTTTTCTTATTTTTTTGAATAACATAGTACATCACATGGGGTTTATAATACGTACCCCTACACTTGAGCTTTTACATGCTCGATATTTACAATCTAACTAATGACCCGTATTGAGGTGGATCAAAATAACATGGCGATCATTTGACAAACATATAGGGGTATTGACTTAACTTTTCTTCCCTATTCTTCCGCAAAATAAATACTACCATGAATCCCTATCATTCCAAAACTGCATTTACAAGGATAAGGATTTAGCAACCGTGTACTCAAATAATTAACTTGGGTTAAAACACAATAATGTACTAAAGGTGAGTACATACAAGGTAGGCTAAGGCGATTTGGGTGTAATGATTAGTTTAAGGGTGACAATGCTCTTCATTAATAGTCTGGCTTAACCAGAAAATTACAAGAATCATGAAAAAGGATAGGCTCAGAGGGTTGTACTAGGGGTATCCTACACTAAAGGTGAGTGTATGGCAAGGGTGTGGGATAGTTATATGATCGGTGTGATCATCATAGCAATTACAAGTTTAAAACATGGGTTAATCCTAATGCCTTTTATTAAACAAATCCCAATACTTACTATGCGGTCTCGGAATGCATCACAATAACAAGTTCTAGAATCTAATATGCTACCGGTACACTCATATGAATTTTACTAACACCAGGCATTCCAAAAAAGGCGACAAGGCAATGCATACATGGCCGTAACGACGGAATAGACATGCACGCATGCAGATCAACCTTAACTCAAACCGGGTAAAGATAAAATCATATTGGGTTACCAACGATGGGTACCCAAATTCCTAAAGATCTAAGGGTGAACCTCACATTTTTAGGGTGGGATTCTGAGGATTATTGTGCTAGTCATATAAATTCCTATCCATGAGACGCTATTAATACTTGGTTTTCGTCGGCATGTGTCGTAAAAAAAATTAAATTTGGGTAAAAATCACCTTTTATGCTATGTTTCGATATATTACCTATTATTTTAAGGACAAAGCAAATGGCAAATGAAAGAATAGTTTCTAAGGCCTATTCCCCCTACACTTAAGTTGAACATTGTCCCCAATGTTCTATAGAAGTACCCGTAAAAACGAATAAAGGGTAAAGGAAACAAGGAAAAAAAACTAGTACTCCCCTGGTTTGCTTAATAATGGAGAAGAAACATGCGATAACTGGTTAAATCGTCCTCCAAGAATCATCCAATGAAACTTCCTAAGAACTTCCAAGCTTCTTCTCATCAAATGTAACCTGTAATCAAAGACAAAGACAACTACACCAAGCGTAAAATACACGGGTGAATGATAAATACAACCTCATTAACTAAGTTTAGACTCTATGAAAGCAATAAAGATAGGATGAATGTGTTAACATAATCATGGTTTTCTGCAGGTTTATGAAAGAATTACAAATTTTAAATGTTGCACAAGTTATATTTTCAAAAATACTTAAAAATTTCGAATTTTCTGTAGCTGGGCTCATGACACCGTCAGGAAAATCCTGACGTCGTCACAATAGACGAGCTGACGGCGTCACGTACAAATTGTGATGCCGTCTCCACGCTCTGAGAAAATTCAATTTTTGTTTTTGATGAAAAATTTACTCTACGCAATCTTATGAGTTATTTCCTATATGAATTACTGCAAAAACCATGAAAAATAGTTAACGCAATTATATTACTCAAAACAAACACACAAGACACACGACATTCCTAATTGCATTCATTTAAAATATTGGATTGCCTCCCAAAAAGCGCTTGTTTTTGTTCGAGTCGCGAGCCTAACTCTATGCTTATTTGACGCGTATAAGGTGGGTCTCCCTTACACTTAAGGTCAAGTACGGGTGATAGTAACGATACACACCATTTTGATGGAGGTATGCCACATAGGGTGAAGGTGGTGTATGAATGGTCAAGAGTTTTACTACCCTTATCTTAAAGCTTCCCGGACGATATGGGTTGATGGGTGGGTCGGTTCCTCTTTTGCCTCCTAGATTTACATCTAAGGGTGAAAAATTGGGTAAAAATTAAGGCTCTGGTTCATCAACACTAGGAAATCCCTTAGAACTAAGAAAGAGGTCATGAGTATTAGTATTTAAGCCTAGATCCTCTAGTTTAGATGGTCCAAAGGTTCTACCTCCATTGGGATTCCTATGGTCTCTTCTACTTCTTTCGAGTGAGTCACGAGCGGTGTGTATAACTCAATTGATGGGAGGACTTGTGGGGTGCATTGTGGGCTCTGATTATCCACCTTATCCTCTATCATATCTAGGTCACCTATAGGCTCATCATCTAACCATGCCATGCACTTAGGCATCTTAACCATAACTATCTCACATTTTAAATCCTTGTTATATGTTATCTTAGGTTATGACTTTGGCAATTCTATCATATCATCTAACTTATGGGTCATTGCTATGGAGCTCTTCTCAAAAGTCTGATGCAATTGGTCACTTTTCCTAAAGGTCTCACCAACAAAAGTTGATCCTAAACACGAAGGTTGTTCATACGAATACATCCTAGGTGAAGGCTTATATGGTTCATTAATTTCATTAGGTGAGGCATTATGTGTGCGAGGATATTCTACTCTACCATTCATCATTTTATATATTTCCTCAAGATTCTCTAAGTCGCTTTTATAATCTTTCGGATAATTTTCACAGTAATATTCTATGAAGCACTCAAATTGTTCTTCCGTTAACAACTCAAGTGTGATTTCATTCAACATGGTGAGGAATAACATTTTTACGAACAAATACACAAAGAAGAGAAGACTACGAGAAAGCTAATTGACAAGAAATTAAATCTCACTTGATAGGAATCTTGTGAGTAGACCTAAGCTAGATTGAATCCGAAACCTACGCTATTCCCTGGCAGCGGCGCCAAAAACTTGATGTGCGGTCGTCGTAGGACTTCTACAAGAAGTTTTACAACTCCCTAGACAGTGTACCTAATCGTTGTAGCGTAGTATAGGCAAGGCTTGAGGGTTGTTATCGTTCTCTAAGGGAATAACACTTGAAGGCCGGATCAAATGTTCACTAAGGTCTAAAGGTTGAAGGAAGATTATTTTTGTATTTTTATGTTTTATAGAAAACATGTAAACTTATGGTTTTGAAAGTTGGTTTGTATTAACTAGTTCTACTTTTAATCTAATCTAATGAGGAGATAATTATACAACGAAGCGTATTCACTTGGGATGCACCACTCATTGCTAGTTATCCAATTCTACCTATTGCTTTGTCACACTTGAGATGTAATGTGTAATTATTTCCTATGTCATGAACGAATTATACGAACCCGCCGTCTACTTAGTATTCCGCTAGAGCAACACACAAGTAAGGTAGTATGAAGACTATTACCTGGCCCCTAGGAGTACACTAAGTGCATGTGAAATATATTAAAAGTGGATCAACCATATTAGGGGGCAAGGTAGTATGAAGACTGTTACCCGATGGTATCCTTTCTACACACTCATGTTTCCCTAGACATATCAATAGCGATACAGACAAAAGCTGATTTTTTAGAGCCTAACACGCACATCCATCAATAAGAAGCAATAGGAAACAAGAACTATAAACTATAATTAATTAGACTCATTGAATTTGTCACAAACAACAAGATCCAATCAATTAATGACAAGGTTCATACAATCCTAAATAAATACTAGATGAATTAGCTAAGCATACTCAAGCAATATAAATCATAATCAACAAAAGGAATTGTAGACATGAATTAAGATAGATATGATAATCAAACCATTACAAGATGTTTATGGCATGAATTAAGTCTTCTAAGTTGCTGGAAAAACACCTACCCAAACCCTAGAATCGGACTTAGGGTTGGGGCTTGATAAAAGCGAAGTTATGAGGTTGTATTTATTCATGTGGTTGTAGATTTTCTCGTTCTAAACGCGTGAGCTATTGAATCGTCGAAATCCGAGTTCGTATGAAGGAGTTATGATCATAACAATATTTGGTACTTCGCGCACACGTCGAATGATCATCTTTATCTAGAATCTTCTAGGGTTTCTTTAGGTCGGCTATGTTATAACGCCGTCACCAAATCTCTAACGCCGTCTTGCTCTCTGTTGTGACGGCGTCACGTTGTATCTCTAACGCCGTCTCCAGCCACTGTAGAGAAATTCTTGATAGATGTTGGTGCATGTCTGTAGTCTTGTCTGTTTCTTCTTTAAATGAGCCTAAGTCACGTGTAATTCTTCCAAATGCCTTCCAATTGAGAAATACCTAAAAATGAATGATTAAGTACCTATTTTGGGCATAAATGCATGATTTAGAGGGTTAAACGACCCCAAAAAAATGTATAAAATGACACCTCATCAATTTATAAGTATTTCAAAGTTATTTTGAGCTTATTAGCTCTCGACAAAAATAAGGTAAACAAGGAAAATGTTTTTGGTTACTTACCTCGTATATCGTATTTTGTGGACTATTCTGATAGCTTATGGTGATAACCAAATATACTACGTAGCTTGATAGCTTATTTGAAAGCTTATAGCCTATAAGGCGCACGACCCAATAATCCCAATAAGACGCGGCTTATTGAGAACTTATTGTAGTTCGGGTTGTTTTGTTAGCTATTGTTTTCGGCTTATTTCGACTAATAGGCTTTAGTTTTGGGCCTAAAAAATATTTTATACGTATGAATATTTTAATGGATCCTTATTGGGCCTTAAGGCCCAATAAGCGATAACTAGTCATTTTGCGAATTTTATCAAACTTTTAGAAATTGAAACATACTTGGATATGATGTTGAAAGTCGTTTGAGGAAACGTGTTTTAATGTATGTGGTAAAATGTAGGATTTTGGCGTTTTGTCAAAAAGTGGTAAATTGTGGAAAATGTTTGAAATTAAGGTTTAAAACCTTAGAAAAGTTGTATAAACGAATGGGTCATGTCAAAATTTCATAAAAAGTCTATACTTAAATTTTTTACTCCAAACGTGATTTTACGATAAAATAATAAAATATTATTATTTTAATACGTTGACTAAAAGACGAAAAATAGATTTTTACAAAACTTTCCTAAATTGTTTAGCATAAATAAACGTTTCATTCCTTATAATTTAAATGATTAATTAATGATAACTAAGAGTACCGAATGGATTTACCGAAGTATATTTATAAGGGTTTTATATAAGAATTTTCTTATATTACTCTACTATTATATTAAATGGTAAGGTATGAGTTGGAAGTACGTCATCTTTTGAAACTAAGTCATCAACCATCACACCACTGAAAATGTTAAGGATGACCGTACAACACGCATCTGACCTCTATGCATCAAATCTGAAAACTGTTTTGGAAATAAATGTCTAATTGGAACATTAATTGGACTAGGTCGTGTTTAGACGTCGTTGCGTTTGCTTATGTGATATTGAGTTTGCTGCTAGACACCTTTGCTTGAGGTAAGTTCTCGTAGCCCCATTTTAATGCTTTTCTGTTAGGGGAAATTGATACTCAAAACTGTTTTGAACTGTTTTTTGTACTATGGAAAAGTTGTTTTATTTTTGAGACAATGTTAGGTGCTTATGACTGCTATGTGAATGCCATGAGTTTTGGTAGAATATGATGTGTGAAACTTTCCGTGTGGATTGTTTATCATATGTCGTATGGCTCTGCTATAGCATGGACTTACTAGGGTTTGAAATGATATGTGATGTGCCGCCCTATATATAGCTTCAGTTGGTAGGCTTTAGGTGCGTGTGAGTTAAGATGTTGAGGACATTGCATGGCAATGGTCCATATGGATATGAATTTGATAGCATGGGATTGCTATATTTGAAATGGAATGTGTTGCATGTATTCACTGTTATAATGCACAATTGTCTACTATTTGAAATATTGGCACATCGATTGGGTTTTCTTCAAACTTAGGAGCTTACCAACATATTTGTTGACCTTTTCGAGTATCATTTTCAGGTGTTGAGAATGATTAGTGAAGTTGTGTTGCAAGTTTTAGTAGACCATAAGAGCATCCTGTATGGATTGCGTTCTGAGATATTTGGTGTTGAATTTTGTGTTGAACTTAAGTATTTGAGGATGGTCATTTTAAGACTAGTATAGACCCCTGCGTGGTAATTTGATTGTATTTGTGGAGACTATTTGATGTGTTCTTGATTGGGAGCTCACTCAAGTTTGTACTTTAGATGAAAGATCATCATGACACTTTTCATTAATGCATTTTAGTTTTCTCTATCTTGTATCTTGTGTTATGATTGATCATTCTTCGTCACATGCCCGTGTTTTCGCCTATGTCAGGGTGTGACAGATTGGTAATCAATGCTAAGGTTATAGAGAACTAGGTGGTTTGGCCTAGACTATAACCTAAGAACCTTCATATAGTTGTGTGATAGGATCTATGTATGCGGTGTTCCGCTTATACTTGTTTTCATGGTTATATGGTATAGCGTATTAATAAAGTCAATCATTAAAATGTGTGAGCTACTAGGTACAACTAGGAAAGGATGCGAGTATAAGTACAATGGCCAACGTAATTATAAACGAATCACGACTCACGCGTATTTGGTAATATCGTTCACACAAATCGGTGTTGACACCTTAGGACCGTATTATGCGAATTATAGTATATTAAGTTATCTTATATATTAACCTTCCTGCCTACCTAACGTTAACTATGTCATCCCTCATGTAAATAATGCCGCCAAGAATGACGACACGAAGTTTTAGCCAGGCAACTGCCACACCACGAGGAGGAAGGACAAGTGGACGGACTGGTAGATGAAGTGGTAGAACTAGAGGTCAATCTGGTGATCAGGGTAATGGTAGGATTGATGGTCAAGGTGGCTAAGTAAGTGATCAAGGTATTGAGGTGAATGATGGTGTTGACGGAGTCCCCAACTTCTCCATTATCATTGCCCAACAACTATAGAACTTACTTCCCACTATCTTAGCTCAAGTAGGCAACCAAGGTAGAAATCAAAGGAATGATAGGAATCAAAAAGACGATGCTGTCAATAACAACATCCGGGGCTGATGACATCAAATAACGTCTATTTTATAGCATCAGTTATCCTATGTAATTAACCCATTTTGTATAATTATTGCAAAGAATTGTTACTTAATCGTTTATGTTTGAGAATTGCAGTAATTATGGAGTACTTGGTCAAGATTGAATAAAAGGCACGCATTCTAGAGCTTAAATGAAGATATTTTGAAGATGACTGTTCTGAAGACCAATACGTCATATCCATCAAGGAAGATACGGCGTATCTGTGCCTGCACTCACCAAAGACCACGAAGGAATAAGATCCAATATGCCGTATCCAGGAAAGCCAATACGCCGTATTCAAACTATAAGGGAATAAAATATTCTAGAAGATATCAAACGTTGTCCCTACTCTAAGAAACCCCCAATACGCCATATCCAACACATTGGATATGCCGTATTGAAACCGACTTCAGACCTTATAAATAAAAAACTCAAAAATGAGTTTTAGGTGTGCTAAATCATATTCTCGATACCTAAACAATAAAAGTCGATTTTTAGAAGAGAAAAAGAGAAGAAGAGGTCGAGCAACGCGATTAATTCCATAGGAGACAAAGTGTAATTTCTTATACTCTTGTAATCGTTTAGTTTTTGGTATTATTCGTTAACTCGGTTAGTTTACCTTGGCTAAATCATTACTCTTGTATTAATTATGACGTTTGAATGCTAATACCTTCGGGTATTAGCCATTATTATGAAGATCTTAATGTTTGGTTTGTTTATCTTGATTTCTTAATTTATCGTTAAATTGCTTATTTATATTTATCATCATACTTGTTTACGTGCTTTTGTATGCGACCTATCATTTAACTGGATCTAGTGATACGGACTAAGTAATCTAGATGCCGGGATAGCTCTCCATATAGTGATTTATACATCTAGATCAATAGGATCATAATTAACGACCAATCTTCACCCTTTGATTGTGAGATTAGTTAGGCCATAAGGTGACGTTGGTATCAATGAGTACGTTCTAATCAATTGGTAAAGACTTAGTTAGTGGACTACTATTGTATGAATTGCCATTAAGTAGTAAGTGGGTAAAGTCTCTATGAGCTAGGGTTTAACAAGATTACCATTGCCTTAATCCCTAAGATAGCTTATAATCAGCAAATAAGGATGCTTTATGCGGATGCGTTTAATTGTGACAGAATTCTACATGTCTAGGTCTTAGGAAGAAGTAACGCCTAAGTCTTAAGAATGATATGCCATTTCGAGATAAGTAATCATTGCACTAATAAACAAACCAACGTTCTGATTGGATTAATAATGCTCTTTTATATTTTGTTAATTTGCTTGTGTGTGTTTTAGTGTCTTGAACTGGTTTTATTCACCACAAAACCTGTGCTAGTCTCTCAGGCTGAAAACCCCCCCTTTTCCATTAGATTTAGGATTAACATAGGTATAGCATAGGTTTAACATAGATTAGACTAACTTAGATTAGAAAAACCAAAGTATTAATAAATTGAAAGTGTTCCTCGCTCTTAGTGATCGACACCCTACTTACCACGAAACTCCTATCGATCGGGTATACTACCCGTGAAAAGTCTTATTTTAGGTAAAGTCGGCAAAATATAAATTTAAAACTTGAAAGCATAAAATTACACCTACACGACAAAACCATCAAGTTTTTGGCGCCGTTGTCGGGGAGTGAGAATTAATCTTGATTTTTATTTGATATTTTGGTTTTTAGTATTAGATTAGATCAAACCCTTAGGATTAGTGTAATTTAGATTAATGTATAATTGTGTATATTCTGTATATTTGCTTGTATATTTGTGTGTTTAATTGTTTGCATAATTAATTGTTTTTCATAATACACTGTTCTTGTCAATAACTCGATACGGCGTATCCACTTCCATTGGATACGGCGCATCCAACTTTCTATCCAATACAACGTATTCGTTCAAAAGGATTAATACAGCGTATTCAGCTCTATTAAATACAGCGTATTAATCATCTGAATCAGAAGCTAAATTTTCGTGTTTGATTTTTGTGCTTAATTTTTCAATCTTTCTTTAGAGCAAATCCTGTTGATATTTTCACCTTTGTTGCAGATCATACTTATCAGAGCTAGTTGGTTAAAGAAAGAGATGGCGGATAAGGAAACGAAATCAACTATGAGAGATTTCGCAGCTAATGACCAAGCTGATTATTATTCAGGAATTACAAGCATTGTGGTGAATGGAAAGAATGCTTATGAGCTGAAAGGAAAATTCTTTGATGATTTAGACAAAAATGCTTTTAGTAGAACTCATGGGGAAGACACGGTCGAGCATATCGAATACTTCCTTAAAATTGTTGACCCAATCGATTTACCCAATGTAAATCGAGATAAACTCAGAGTTGTTGTTTTTCCAATCTCATTGGCTGGAGATGCATGAAGATGGTTTGATGGAATTAAAGGATCAATTACTTGTTGGGTCGATTTGACTGCTAAATTTTTTGGAAAATATTACCCGCCTTCTCGCACTGGAAAAGTTAACACCCTAATAATTAAATGGGACCCTTCTAATACCAAGTTTGAAAACTAGTTGGCCTCAAAGTTTGCATACTACAAAACTATGGATATATTCACTAAAGGAGCTTTGTGGGACTATTGGAAGTTGGGGAGTGACAAAATTAAGCCAACGAATGAGGAAACTTCTGATCTTGAGGAAACTAATCACAATGATGAACAAGAAATCAGTGAAATTTTTAGGATTGAAACAAACTTGTTTGATTATGAAACACCGTTGTGTGAAAAATTCAAAGAATTTAATTACCTACTCAAGATATATCCTGATCTCCTTACTAAAGATATTAAAGGATTCAAGACTTATGACGAATACAAGGATGATTGGATTTATGAATGGAATGAAAATGTGCCATGGGTACATGAAAAACCATGAACTGACACTAGAGTATGGACTGAACTCGCTCCAGTTGTGCATTGTTGTAAGCCATTTAATTATAAAATTGGTTATTCGGAGTGGCCTACTTGTAGCTGGAAAAAAGATGGGTATTGTAATGGAGGAAACTTACCAGGAGCTTGCATAGTAGGAAACACGCTCCGTTACAAAGATTTAGAATGGTACGATGCTGTGAAGGATAGCGAGCTAAAAGAAGAAGCTTTAAGAAATAAGGGTATCATGGAAGGATTAATCGATGAAGATGATAAATCAAGTAATAATGGTTGGAGAAGATGGGACGGATATGAGATAATCGACCATGATCAAGAAGAAACAGAATATGAAAATAAACATGTATAGAAGGAAAGATGTGAATTGTTTGATGATCATGAGTTGCCGGTTTGCACTATTAGAAAATTCAAGATGATCAAGTATTCATTCGGACAAGACGAAGAGTACGTGGCTATAAAAGAAGATGAATACAAAGATTTGACGATTACAAGCGAAGATGCATGCCCGACATATCAAGAAATCTTTCGCATGATGGACGAATGATGAATGGTAACAAGAGCCGAATAAAGGAAGGAAAAAGTCTAACTTAAAGACTTCGCTGTAAACAAAAGTGCTTCCTAGGAGACAACCCGGATTGTTATTTATTTTTATCGAGTCTGTCTTCACAAACATCAATACGGTGTATCCGCTCCGTACCATATGGCGTATTGAATGTCTAGACATTATCAGTCCTTTATTTTTATGCACTTTAAACGTTATTGTCAGTTATGTCAATACGGCGTATTCATGCACATGATACGGCATATTTAACAGACTACCCCGTACTTAGATACTTTTTACAGGTTTATCAATACGGCGTATTCCAGTTTATGGATATGGCGTATTGGTCTCCTATACAGTTTATTTAGCTTATTTAGATTAACCGTAGATACCCGAGATAGGAATTTTGCATGTTTTTCCTATATTTTGCACATTACCTCGATGCAATAAGAAATTGACAAAGTTGGTGAAGTATCAGTCATCTGAATCTTATGTGTGATTGTAGTCATGATGGAATTAAACGCATTTACAACATGTAATCTTGCTCATAAACTCAACTTAGAGAATCTACCGAGCAAAATATCAGGGGAGTTTCCCATTCTAATTCTTTTAATTCCTGTTTACAACGAGGACGTTGTATAATTCAAGTGGGGGGATGGGAATTAGAATGATACTTGTCCTATTTTTCACAACAAAATGCTTAAATTATGCTCAAATTTAAAAATTTCAAGCATACTTTTGTGAAATTACTTGATACATAACCCGCACACAATAACCCTTGTTAGATATTGTAAGGATTTAACCTTATCCGTTTCCAAATGTTTACCCAAATTCCATAAAATATGAGTGTGCCGGTGATGTTGTAGACTTTAGAACTTGGCTTGGTATATCTATTCGAGACTACAATAATGAGTACTATGGATGTAGATGGAGTAACTTGTTTAAATTGGTAAATTTTTAGGATTACACCCAAAAAAACCTATACATGTTGTTTATTAACTAACTACACTGGTTAGTTAACCCCCGTATAAACTCTTTGTTTACTCTCATTTTAAGAGTAAGATACCCCTAGAACAACCCGTAGAGCCAATCCTTTATGAATTACACCAACTATCTGTTTTGTTACACCTTTACACCTTAGCCAACCCTGTTAGATTAAGTTCATTTATCAGTTGCTAGTTGCTTAAAGTGTAAAGTATGTATTTCTCGAGTCTTGTGTTAATTTTCTATCTTTGGTACGGTTGGGAAGAAATTTTCACATTGCAATTGGGAATGTATAAAGTAGTCAAAACTCATGTATTTTTACTACCAACACAATTACTGGTACGTCCGAAGAATGAAGAATTACCGAAGGAATTATCCGGAGTTATTATGAACATGGAGATGGTAAAATTACATCGAGTTTTGCAGTATAGTGTAGCAGAAAAAATTGAAAAATGAGAAAAATCATAACAAAAAAAGAGAAGGAAAGTTTGGAGATAATCGCAAGAGCTTAGACCAAAGGATTCATATGAAGGATTGGTTATTCTTTGATACGTCTTAAAAATCAACGATGTAGAGTATTGTATAAAGTGGTAGATATCGCCACTTGTCTTGTAAAAGTTTGTAAAGTATGGGATGATTGGGAAGTTGACCGTTACGGGAATGCTAACTTTGGTTGTTGTTTTTGATCAATGATCAAGACGTTTATAAATAGTTTTGTCTTTATCAGGGTAACGGTCAGGAAAAATTGTCTAGCAACTTATATCTTGGACCTAGTCTATTTGTTTTGTAATTTTTTGTTTAACAATTTAATTCCCTTTACTAATCATTAACCATGGGTTTTACGCGAATGAGGATGTAATCGAGCATGCATGTCTATTCCGTCATTACAGCCATGTATGCATGTCTCAGCCGCCTTGTTGGTTTATTACGATTGGTGAAAGTTAGAAGATCCATACCCTATATTACTCTACTAGTCCTACTCTTTAGCTTATTTGAGGTGGGAGTGAGCAGTCACATGTGTCTATCCCGTTATTACGGGTGTGTATGTGTGGTCTTTGTCCCCCTCCTGGAATATTGGTATCGATAAAGATTAGTTAGAGTAATTAACCCTAAGCCTTATAACACAAAAACTCATTTTACCTTTATAAACTTGTTACTCCTTAGCTCTAGTGGTAGAGATGTATATCCTTGCCAAGCCTATGATAGAATACTCATCCCGACCGAGCAATTGAGCGAATTAGTTACATGTTACCACATAGATTAGTTGAGTGATTTGAGTGTTTTCATCTTCCTATTTCATGAGGTGTTTGGTTGTGTACTTGTTATAGATCAAATACATGCTTAAACAGAAAAATCCTTAGGGATGCATTTTTATAAACTTCTAAAGTCTACTTGAGTACAAGTAGGATTCAAGTGGGGGGATATTTGATGACATAAAATAACATCTATTTTATAACATCAATTATCCTATATAATTAACCCATTTTGTATAATTATTGCAAAGAATTGTTACTTAATCGTTTATATTTGAGAATTGCAGTAATTATGGAGTACTTGGTGAAGATTGAATAAAAGGCACGCATTCTGGAGCTTAAATGAAGATATTTTAAAGATTATTGTTCTGAAGACCAATATGCCATATCCATCAAGGAAGATACAGCGTATCTGTGCCTGCACTCACCAAAGACCACAAAGGAACAAGATCCAATACGCCGTATCCAGGAAAGCCAATACGCCGTATTCAAGCTATAAGGGAATAAAATATTATGGAAGATATCAAACATGGTCCCTACTCTAAGAAACCCCCAATACGCCGTATCCAACACATTGGATACGCCATATCAAAACCGACTTTAGACCTTATAAATAGAAAACTTAAAAACGAGTTTTAGGTGTGCTAAATAATATTATCGATACCTAAACCATAAAAGTCAATTTTTAGAGGAAAAAAAAAGCAGAAGAGGTTGAGCAACACGATTAATTGCATAGGAGACAACTTGTAATTTCTTATACTCTTGTAATCGTTTAGTTTTTGGTATCCTGTGTTAACACGGTTAGTTTACCTTGGCTAAATCATTACTCTTGTATTAATTATGACGTTTGAAGGCTAATACCTTCGGGTATTAGCCATTATTATGAAGATATTAATGTTTGGTTTGTTTATCTCGATTTCTTAATTTATCATTGAATTGCTTGTTTATGTTTATCATCATACTTGTTTACATGCTTTTATATGCGACCTATCATTCAACTGGATCTAGTGATATGGACCAAGTAATCTATATGCTAAGATAGCTCTCTATATAGTGATTTATACATCTAGATCAATAGGATCACAATTAACGACCTATCTTCACCCTTTGATTGTGAGTTTAGTTGGGCCATAAGGTGACCTTGGTATGAACGAGTATGTTCTAATCAATTGGTAAATACTTGGTTAGTGGACTACTAATGTATGAATTGCCATTAAGTAGTAAGTGGGTAAAGTCTCTATGAGCTAGGGTTTAACAAGATCAACATTTCCTTAATCCCTAAGATAGATTATAATCAGCAAATAAGGATGCTTTATGCGGATTCGTTTAATTGTAGGAAGAAGTAACGCCTAAGTCTTAAGAATGATATGCCGCTTCGAGATAAGTAATCATTGCACTAATAAATAAACCAACATTCTGATTGTATTAATAATGGTTAATACAGTTTTCTTATATTTGGCTAGACCGCTTTTTTATCTTCTGTTAATTTGCTTGCGTGTGTTTTAGTGTATTGAATTTGTTTTAGTCACCACAAAACCTGTGCTAGTCTCTCAGCTGAAAACCCTCCATTTCTATTAGATTTAGGATTAACATAGGTATAACATAGGTTTAGCATATATTAGACTAAATTAGATTAGAGAAACCAAAGTATTAATAAATTGAAAGTATTCCTCTCTCTTAGTGATCGACACCCTACTTACCACAAAACTCCCATCGATCGGGTACACTACCCGTGAAAAGTAATGTTTTAGGTAAAGTCGGCAAAATATAAATTTAAAACTTGAAAGCATAAAATTACACCTACACAACAACACCATTAGGGGTGATGTTAGGAATGTCATTGAGAACAAAAACCATAGGGGTTGTACCTATAAGGAGTTGTAAGCTTGTAACCCAAAAAAGTATGATGGTACAGGGGTGCCATAGTTTATACCCGTTGGATTGAGAAGATGGAGTCAGTTCCAGATATGAGTGGATGTAAGGATAATCAAAAGGTGAAGTATACTTCTGGATCATTTGTTGGTAAGGCTCTCATGTGGTGAAACTCTCAGATCCATACACGAAGTCGAGAAGCCGTTGTTGGTATGTCATGGGAAGACTTTAAGACTTTGACTAAAGAGGAATTTTACCCGGTCAATGAGATGCTGAAACTAGAAACTGAGTTACCACGCCATGGTCGGGGATGGCCATGTTTCGTATACTGATAGGTTCCATGAGTTAGCTAGTTTAGTTCCTCTCTTAGTTACCACTAAAAACAAAAGGATTGAGCGGTGTATTTATGGCCTTGCTTCATAAATCCGAGGGATGGTGGCAGCAACAGAGCCGGAAATAATTCAAAGGGTTGTGTAGAAGGCTAGAACACTGACAGATAAGGCCGTTAGGAATGGGTCACTAAAGAAGAACCCTGAGAAGAGAGGGAATGGTGGAGAGCCTAATAGAGATAGGAATGCAAAAGATGAGAACAAGAGGACTAGGACTGGGAATGCCTTTGCTACAACTACTAACCTGGTGAGGAGAGAGTACAATGGCCCAATCCCTAAGTACGTAAGCTATAACCTACACCACCCACCTGAGATACCTTGTTGGGCTTGCTTTATTTATGGCCGCCTTGGACATATGGCAAAGGACTATAGAGTGGCTCCTAGGATGGTGAACCCGGTGAATGCTACAAACCTAACTGCTGCTTCTAAAGCATGTTATGAGTGTGGAGGAACCAATCATTTTAAGGCAACATGTCTGATGAGATCGTCGTAGGACTTCTACAAGAAGTTTTACAACTCCCCAGACAGAGCACCTGATCGTTGTAGTAGTAGTATAGGTAAGACTCAGGGGTTGTTATCGTTCACTTGGGGAATAGGTTGGGAATGCTTGATCATGGTTTAACAGAATTCTAAGGGTTGAGAGAAGATTAGTTTTGTATTTTTATGTTTTATGGAAAAGTAAATCATATATATTTTAGAGGTGGTTTGGTTTTAGCTATTAAACTAAATATAAATCTACGCTAATTGGTGATAACAATATAATAAAAGACTGTGTTTATTTAATCATGTATTACTCCCTAGATTGCTTCTCCTAGTGTTGTTGCCTTGTCACCCTTGTGATGATTTGTGTAACTATTTCCTAATTCATAAACGAATTATACAAACTCGCCATCTACTTAGTATTCCACTAGAGCAACGCACACATAAGGTAGTATGAAGACTATTACATGGCCCCTAAGAGCGCACTAAATGCATGTGAAATATATTAAAAGTGGATCAACCATATTAGGGGGTAAGGTAGTATGAAGACTGTTACCCGATGGTATCCTTTCTACACGATCATGTTTCCCTAGACATATCAACAGCGATACAGACAAAAGATGGTTTCCTAGAGCCTAACATGGACATCCATCACAAGAAGCAACACCACTAAGATCTACATTCTAGGTTTCATACAATCATAAATAAACACAATAGAAGGTTTAGCCAAGCATATTAAAGATAAAGCAAGAGCATAGATAGATCAAACAACACATAGACATATTGAATGACTAAATAAACCTTACTGGATTAAAACATGAGTTAGATGAAGTACAATAGGGTTTTTAGGCCCTAAATTCGTCCCTAACAGCTGCTAAACAAACTAGGGTTTGTACCCTCTTTTTATTCTAAAGTTACACACTCAAAACCTTAAATTCAGGTTTGTATATATAAGAAAAATGTTGTGACGGCGTCACATTTTAATCGTGACACCGTCATGAAAGAGAATATTCTAGATAATGGGCTGGGTCGTATGCTTTGATGCCGTCATGGAATCTCGTGACACCGTCTTGATCTTTGTGGTGACGGTGTCACGTTGTATTTGTGATGCCGTCTCCAGCCACTATAGAGAAATTCTTGATCAATGTTGGTATAGGTCCGTAGTCTTGTCTGTTTCTTCTCCAAATAAGCCCAAGTCACATGTAATTCTTCCAAATGCCTTCCAAATGAGAAATACCTTAAAAGGAATGATTAAGTACCTATTTTGGGCATAAATGCACGATTTAGGGGGTTAAACGACCCTGAAAAAGTGTATAAAATGACACCTCATCAAATACCCCTACACTTGGGATTTGCTTGTCCTCAAGCAAATAGGCTTTTCTATCTAGACAATAACAATATGAGGGGTCATTTTACCTACTGTTTAAACATATTTTACAACATAACCTTCTAGACCTCGTAATTAAAAGCACGAAAAGTATATACTAGCACCTCACATAAGTGTTTGAGGATTCACTCTTTCACTTGGTTGTATAATAAATTATAACATATGGGAGAAATGGAAAATCAACACTCATTACTTGTCATAGCATATAAATTACCATAGGATTGGTAAAGGAACAAACCTCCACCGCTAGGTGCAAGTATTATTCATTACTATCTAAGAGGTCTTTTATAAAGGGTTGTGGGGTGTAGGTCTAAGATAACATATAATGGAAATGGAAACAGATGGGATACATTTGGGTGGCTTTGGGTGAATTTGGAGTGGAAGGGTTAGCTAATTATTTACACGAATACACGTTGGTTTGGTTACTAAGCCAAGACTTGGACAAAGATATACAAACTCTACATAACTCTACATCAATCTCTTTCTTTTTCTTTTCTCATTTTTTCATCATTTTTTTAATAACATAATACATCACATAGGGTTTATAATACGTACCCCTACACTTGAGCTTTTACATGCTTGATATTTACAATCTAACTAATGACTCGATTTGAGGTGGATCAAAAACATGGCGATCATTTGACAAATTGACTTAACTTTTCTTCCCCATTCTTTCGCGAAATAAATACTACCATGAATCCCAATCATCCCAAAACTGTATTTACAAGGATAAGGATTAGCAACCATATACTCAAATAATTAACTTTGGTTATCACAATAATGTACTAAAAATGAGTACATATAAGGTATGCTATGGCTTTTTGGGTGTAACGATTGGTTTAAGGGTGACAATGTTCTTCATTAATAATCAGGCTTAAGCAGAAAATTACAAGAACCATGAAAAAGGATAGGCTCAGAGGGTTGTACTAGGGGTATCCTGTACTAAAGGTGAGTGCATGGTAAGGGTGTGGGATAGTGGTGTGACCATCATAACAATTACAAGTTTAAAACATGGGTTAATCCTAATGCCTCTTATTAATCTAATCCTGATACTTACTATGCGGTCTCGCGATGCATCCCAAAAACAAGTTCTAGAATTTAATATGCTACCAGTACACTCATATGAATTTTACTAACACTAGACATTCCAAAAAAAGTGATAAGGCAATGCATACATGGCCGTAACAACGGAATACACATGCACGCCTGCAAATCAACCTTAACTCGAACCGGGTAAAGATAAAATCATCTTGGGTTACTAATGATGGGTACCCAAATTCCTAAAGATCTAAGGGCGAACCTCACATTATAGGGGTGGATTTTGAGGGTTGTTGTGCTAGTCATATAAATTCCTATCCATGAGACGCTAATAATACTTGGTTTTTGTCGGTATGTGTCATAAATTTTTTTAAAATTTGGGTAAAAATTTCCTCTTATGCTATGTTTTGATATATTACCTATCATTTTAAGGACAAAGGAAATGGCAAATGAAAGAATAGTTTCTAAGGCTTATTTCCCCTTACACTTAAGTTGAACATCAATGTTCTCTAAAAGTACCCGTTGAAACGAATAAAGGGAAAAGAAAACAAGGAAAAGAAACTAGTACTCCCCTGGTTTACTCAATAATGGAGAAGAAACATGTGATAACTGGTTAAATCGTCCTCTAAGAATCATCCAATGAAATTTCCTAAGAACTTCCAAGCTTCTTCTCATCAAATATAACCTGTAATCAAAGACAAAGACAACTATACCAAGCATACAATGTGCGATTCACCAATATACAATGTGAATTTAGGGTTTGACTCGATAGTTAGGATGAGAGAATTGTTACACTCATTAGGTTTTTGCAGGTTTATAACAAAAAGAATACATATATTAAATGTTATGCAAGATTTATTTTCAAAAATAATTAAAAACTTTAAGTTTTCTTGACTTGGGCTTTTAACGCCGTCAAGGTTTGTGTGACCCCGTAACAGGTGATGTGGTGATGGCGTCGAGTGTTAATCGTGACGCCGTCTCCACAGTCTATGAAAATGAAATTTTTGTTTTTGATGAAAAATTTCCTACACTTGATTCCATAAGTTAATTCCTATATAAATGGCTGCATAAAACTTGAGATTTAACAATTTAATCATATGACTTGAAACTGATGCGAATTAATCTAAACAATCCATTTAACATGTTTAAATTTGGCTCAAAAGCCGGATAAATTCCCCTACACTTATTGTTTGCAAAATACCTTTGATTGAAATTAATACGAGGTTAAAGACAAACAAAGCATGATTACAAGATAGTTCAAACATAACAATACAAACTATAAATAATTAAAACACACGTGACACTCCTAATTGCGGGAAAAGTAAATTGGGTTGCCTCTCAAGAAGCGCTTTTCTTTATTAACGAGTCTTGTAGCTAGACTCTAAGTCACACGTCCTTACGTGACTTCTCCTTTGTTATCCATCATCTCTCTTTCTAACCTCATTAAATTCCTAATTCCCCTCCTATCACCTTCATCTTTCTTGTACTCATCTCCGATAAGTAAGCTTTGGTAATAGTGCGTCCATCCATGGCCAAAGTTTTCTTCATAGGCGGACGGGGGTATGGAATCGGTGCTAAAACCTATGAGTCTTGTTTGCTTAAAAATCTCCATGGCATGGGGCATTTTAAATGTGATCTTCTCATCATCTTTCTTAAACATGACCGTTCCTTTTTCTTCATTATAGACAAGGCTAGTTTCATTAATGAAGGGTTTTTCGAAAACCATTTCTCCAAGGTGGCAATCAATAATGCTACTGGTATCTTCAAATATCATGAAGTCGCATTCATAGGCGAAGCTTCCTATAAAAACTTTTAAACTTCTCACTCGTCCTACAAAGTTGCTAATTATATCGGGTTTTGACGGTTTCTGCCTTGATCTAAGCCCATAAGTTATGATTTGATTATATTGATGCCTAGACATGATGTTGATTGGTGATTCTAGGTCTATGTAGGCATGTCTCTTGAAGATGTGACCGATCATGCAGGAAATTTTGATGTTGTTCGGGCTTCCTGCTAGTATCCTTGCCTTTACCTATGGAGGTCGAGGATTCTTTAATAGCCATTCATGATGTGTTAATTCCTCCATAGTTGGGAATGAGTTAAAGTTTTCATTATCTCCGTCATCTTCCTCCTCCTCGATTATTTCTTCAACTTCCTCATCAGTCTCAAATTTACTCTTTTCATCTTTAATTTCTTCTTCTACTTCCATGTCAGTCTCCATTTCATTCTCTTCCCTGCCTTGCTTCTTTATCTCTATTCTTCCTTTTACCATACCACCGAGGTCAAGATCGCATGCGTTTGTCAATGAGTCATCTTCTTCTTTCGTATCACTGTCTGTGCTAAGGATAACAATTGAATTGACAAAATGAACGCGTTTTGGAGCTGAAGGATTTTTGTTTAGTTCTTTTATGGATGCGAGAGAGAGATATTTTAGGGAGAACAATTTTGATAGGCTTTTGATTCCTTTCTTCCTGAGTTCCTCTCTTTTGTTATGGCTGATTTTTGCAATGCTTTTGGGAGCCATGAGATATGTTGTATTATCGAGGGTAGACACATCATTGAGTTTCTCGAAAACAGTTTTCCAAAGGAGGTTAATCTTTTTGGTCATGTCATCTTGTTGTTGTTCTAGTTGGGTTCTTAGGTGAGATAACCTCTTCTCTTGGTTAGAGTCGGAATCAAGTAATGCCTTTTTAAGCTTCATTTGATAACTAGAGGAGTGAATAGATATTTAGCCGCCTTCTGGGCTAGTGAAGGTTTGGGTATGTGCCTAGTTGAAGTTTGGTTTCTCCTTCCAGGTATTAGTGGCATCATTGAAATTTCTTGGTCCATGGTTCGGAGTGAACCTCTTACCTTCTACTCTGTTTATTTGCGAGGACGCGTAGTCAACAGAAGCTTACTCGGGATTTTTCATGCAATACTAAGTGTCGTGGGGACCACTATAGATTTCATATGAGGTAGTAATTTTGTTTACTTGGGTAGGCTGTGTCAGAGCAAGATGAGCTTTCATCAAGCGTAGACTTGATTTTTGAGCTCGATTAGACGGTGGTCGGATGTACTCGAGACATCTTGAGGCAAAGCGATTGCCTTGACCGGCTTAGCGAAATCCCTTGGGTCATTCCAACTTTTGTTGTCATAGAGGGCGAGGTCCTCTAATAATGCCCAGGATTCATCGGCGTTGAGGTCACGAAGCTTACCACCAGCCGATTGGTCAATGGTTTGTCTTGTGACAAGATTGACATGGTCATAATAAATTTGGACTTGGAGCCAAAGGTCGATGCCATGATGAGGGACTTTTTAGAGTAAGTCCTTAAAACGAGTCAATGCTTCAGATAAAGATTCTCCATGATGTTTTTGGAACATCAGGATATCGTTGCGGAGTTTTGCGGTCCTTTCCGGTAGAAAGAATTGAGCAAGGAATCAGGTAGTAAGATCCTCCCATATGGAGATGGATCCTGCTAGAAGACGTTCAAGCCAATTGGTAGCTTGATCGCGTAGGGAAAATTGAAATAAACTCAGACGCGTTCTTTCCTTATTTTCACCATCAAGGTCAAGTGAGTCCACAAGTTTAAGGAAATCCTTAAGGTGTTGATTTGGATCCTCGGACCAAAGTCCGTAGAGTGAGCATCCGTTTTGCACCAACCGGATGGTGTCGGATCGAAGAGGTACTACATTGTTCCCTTCAGGGAGCTCGATGGTATTCCTATAGCCCTCGTAGCTTGGTTTAGAGTAATCTCCTAGAGTGCAGATAGGATTATCGTCTCCCATGGTGGTTGACGAGAATGGGTTACGAAACAGATAACACGAAGAAAAGATAGACTACAAGAAAGCTAATATGCAGGAATTAAATCTTACTTGAAAGGATTCAAGCGAGTAGAACTAACCTAACTATTCCCCATGCGGAGGCGCCAAAAACTTGATGCGATCGTCATAGGACTTCTACAAGAAGTTTTACAACTCCCCGGGCAGAGCACCTGATCGTTGTAGTAGTATAGGCAAGACTCAGGGGTTGTTATCGTTCACTTGGGGAATTGGTTAGGAACGCTTGATCACGATCTAACATAATTCTAAGGGTTGAGAGAAGATTATTTTATGTTTTTATGTTTTAAGGAAAGCAAGTCAATCATATATATTTTAGAGGTGGTTTGGTTTTAGCTATTAAACTAAATATAAATCTACGCTAATTGGTAATAACAATATAATAAAAGACTGTGTTTATTTAATCATGTATTACTCCCTATATTGCTTCTCCTAGTGTTGTTGCCTTGTCACCCTTGTGATGATCTGTGTAACTATTTCCTAATTCATGAACGAATTACACGAACCCGCCGTCTACTTAGTATTCCGTTAGAGCAACGCACATGTAAGGTAGTATGAAGACTATTACATGGCCCCTATGAGCGCACTAAGTGCATGTGAAATATATTAAAAGTGGATCAACCATATTAGGGGGCAAGGTAGTATCAAGACTGTTACCCGATGGTATCCTTTCTACACAATCATGTTTCCCTAGACATATCAACAATGATACAAAAAAAGCTGGTTTTCTAGAGCCTAACATGCACATCCATCACAAGAAGCAACACCACTAAGTTCTACATTCTAGGTTTCATACAATCATAAATAAACACAATAGAAGGTTTAGCCAAGCATATTAAAGATAAAGCAAGAGCATAGATAGATCAAACAACACATAGACATATTGAATGATTAAATAAACCTTACTTGATTAAA
The DNA here is from genome assembly GCA_026074375.1 of Tanacetum coccineum. Classification (NCBI taxonomy): domain Eukaryota; kingdom Viridiplantae; phylum Streptophyta; class Magnoliopsida; order Asterales; family Asteraceae; genus Tanacetum; species Tanacetum coccineum. The sequence goes on along the minus strand of BQNB010043074.1, from coordinate 10,177 downwards.
ACATGAGTTGGAGGAAGTACAATAGGGTTTTTAGACCCTAAATGCGTCCCTAACAACTGCTAAACAAACTAGGGTTCGTACCCTCTTTTTATTCTAAAGTTACACACTCAAAACCATAAATTCAGGTTTGTATATATAGGAAAAACGATGTGACGGCGTCGCATTTTAATCGTGACGCCGTCATGAAAGAGAATATTCTAGATAATAGGCTGGGTCGTATGCTCAGACGCCGTCGTGGAATCTCGATATGCTGTCTTGATCTTCTTGCTGACGGCATCACGTTGTATTTATGACGCCGTCTCCAGCCACTGTAGAGAAATTCTTGATCAATGTTGGTGTAGGTTCGTAGTCTTGTTTGTTTCTTCTCCAAATGAGCCCAAGTCATGTGTAATTCTTCTAAATGCCTTCCAAATGAGAAATACCTAAAAAGGAATGATTAAGTACCTATTTTGGTCATAAATGCATGATTTAGGGGGTTAAACAACCTCAAAAAAGTTTATAAAATGACACCTCATCAATGTCGTAGGTTGAACCAAGCACCGAGACCAAGGGGAAACCGTCCAAATCAAGTTGTTGCTAACAATGTGGGACAAGGTCATGGAAACAATGATAACCAAGAACGTGGAAGGGCATTTATGCTGGGAGTAGTGGAGGCTCGCCAGGACCCAAACATCGTGACGGGTACATTCACTTTAAACGATCACTATGCTACAAATCTATTCAATTTTGGTGCCGACTATAGTTTCATTTCCCGTACTTTCTTACCTCTGTTAGGCTTAGAGCCCAATGATTTAGGATTCAGTTTTGAGATTGAGATAGCTAGCGGGCAGCTAGTAGAGATTGATAAAGTTATTAAGGGTTGCAAACTAGAAATAAAAGGTCATATGTTTGATATTAATTTCATACCGTTTGGAAGCGGGAGTTTTGATGTGATCATAGGAATGGATTAGTTATCCAACCATAAGGCTAAAATAATTTGCCACGAGAAGGTAGTTAGAATACCCCTACAAGATGGCAAAGTACTTAGAGTTATATGAGAAAGACCAGAAGAGAAAATGGGACATATAATGAGTGCTAAGGCTCAGGAACAAAAACAAGAAGAGATTGTTGTAGTTAGCGACTTTCTCGAGGTGTTTTCGGATGACCTATCTGGATTACCACCTATTCAAGAAATACAATTTCACATTGAGTTAGTCCCTGGAGCAATACCGATCGCGAATTCTCCCTATCGATTGGCACCTTCTGAAATGGAGGAGTTGTCAGGTCAACTCAAAGAAATCCAGGACAAGGGTTTCATTTGACCATGCTCGTCGCCTTGGGGAGCACCGATATTATTTGTTAAGAAGAAGGATTATTCTTTTAGAATGTGAATTGATTATAGCGAGCTAAACAAGTTGACCATTAAGAACCGTTATCTACTCCTTAGGACAGACGATCTGTTCGATCAACTTCAAGGATCACAATACTTCTCTAAGATAGATCTTAGGTCTAGATACCACCAGCTGAGAGTGCATGAGGATAACATTCCAAAGATCGCGTTTAGAACTCGTTATGGACATTTTGAGTTCACGGTAATGCCCTTTGGTCTGACTAATGCACCAGCGGTATTTATGTATCTGATGAACCAAGTGTGTAGGCCTTATCTAAACAAGTTTGTGATAGTGTTAATTGATGATATTTTGGTTTACTCTAAGACCCAGGAAGAGCATGAAGTGCACCTAGGGTTAGTCTTAGAATTGATCAAGGAAGAGAAACTGTATGCTATGTTTTCTAAGTGCGAATTCTGGTTGTGAGAAGTACAGTTTCTTGGACATGTGATTAATGGAGATGGTATTCATGTAGACCCTAGTAAGATCGAAGTTGTTAAGAATTAGGAAGCCCCTAAAACTCTGTCTGAAGTTTGTTTAATTTTAGGTTTGGCAGGGTATTATCGTCGGTTCATAGAGAACTTTTCTAAAATTGCTAAGTCCCTAAGCATCTTAACTCAGAAGATTAAGAAATTTGATTGAGGTAAGGAACAAGAAATGGAATTTCAAACTTTGAAGGATGAGTTGTGTAATGCGCCTGTTCTAGCTCTCCCTGATGGTTTGGAAGACTTTCTGGTATATTGTGATGCGTCCGACTTAGGACTAGGTTGTCTGTTGATGCAAAGAGGTAAAGTTATAGCATATGCGTCTAGGCAGTTGAAGATCCCTGATAAGAATTACACCACCCATGATTTGGAATTGGGTGCGGTTGTATTTACACTTAAGATTTGGAGACATTACTTGTATGGGACAAAAAGTGTTATATATATCGACCATAAGAGTCTCTAACATATCTTTAGCCAAAAGGAATTGAACATGCATCAACGTCGTTGGATAGAGTTGTTCAGTGACTATGACGGTGAAATTCGCTACCATACTGGTAAGGCGAATGTAGTAGATGATGCACTAAGTAGAAAGGAGAGGATTAAACCTAAGAGAGTTAGAGCTATGAATATGACCCTTTAGTAGAGTATCAAGGATATGATACTAGCAGCACAAAAGGAGGCATCAGATAAGCCGGCAGAAATGCAACAAGGAATAGATAAACTGATGAAACGTAGAAGTGATGGAGCGTTGTACTACCTAGATCAAATATGAGTTCCTTTAAAGGGTGACGTGAGAACCTTGATAATGGATGAAGCCTATAAGTCAAAGTACTCTGTACACCCAGGAGCTGATAAGATGTATTATGATCTTAGGGATAGGTATTGGTGGCTGAGAATGAAGAAAGATATAGTTGTATATGTTAGTAGGTGTTTGACTTGTTTAAAGGTTAAGGATGAACATCAAAGGCCGTTCGATCTACTACAGCAACCTAAAACCCCTGAGTGGAAATGTAAGGGAATAGCAATGGACTTTGTTACGAAGCTACCAAGGACTAGTAGTGGGCATGACACGATCTGGGTCATTGTGGACCAGTTGACTAAGTTTGCTCATTTCCTACCTATGTGTGATGACTAGAAGATAGATAGGTTAGCTAAACTCAATATAAATGAGATTGTTGCTAGGCATGGTGTGCCAATCTTAATCATATCTGATTGTGATAGTCGTTTCACATCAAGGATTTGACAGTCAATGCAAGAAGCATTAGGAACCTGTTTAGACATGAGTACGGCCCCCATCCTCAGACCAACGGTCAAAGTGAACATACTATTTAAACTTTGGAAGACATGCTCAGAGCATGTGTCCTAGACTTCGAGGGAAGTTAGGATGTTCATCTTCCATTAATTGAGTTTTCGTATAACAATAGTTATCATTCTAGTATGCGATGTGCACCGTTTGAAGCCTTGTATGGTAGGAAGTGTCGCTCATCGATTATGTGGGTAGAAGTTGGAGAAGGGAATTTAATAGGGCCTGAGTTAGTGCAAGAAACCATTGATAAGATCTCGCAGATTAAGGATAGACTTAAGGCTACACGTGATTGTCGGAAAAGTTATGCCGATAAGAGGAGGAAACCTTTAGAGTTTAGTGTAGGTGACTATATCTTGCTTAAAGTATCGCCTTAGAAAGGTGTGGTACGCTTTAGGAAGAAGGGGAAACTAGCAACTAGATTTGTTAGACCTTTTGAGAAAATTGAGAAGGTAGGTCTTGTAGCCTATAGACTTATACTACCTGAAGAACTGAATGATGTTCGTGACACGTTCCACGTGTTGAACCTTAAGAAGTGTTTACCTGACCCAACACTGCAAGTGCCTTTGGATGAGATCTAAGTTGATGCTAAGTTGAATTTTGTGGAAGAACCTGTGGAAATTTTAGAGAGAGAGTTCAAGAAGCTTAAGCGGAGTAGAATTGCCATCGTTAAGGTTCGGTGGAATTCAAAATGAGTACCTGAATTCATGTGGGAACGTGAAGACCAAATAAAACTCAAGTACCTACATCTGTTTAGTTCTGTCGGTAGTTAATTTTCAGGGTCAAAATTCTTTTTAAGGGGGGTAGAATGTAACCCTTGCCCTTTTCTGAGGTTTAAATGTTCTAATTTTGTCCTTTGACTTTTGACTTTTGTCAGTTTTGTTAGAACAAGTACCGTGTTGACGGTGGTGAATTAATGTGATTGGGGTGTTTTTATGTGTATATTGTTTATAATAATCCTTTTTAGAGGGTTTTATTATGTTGATTATGTTTCGGGAGGGTTGTCCCGTGTATAGCTTGAAATGCCGGAAACGAGTCCCGACACGTCCGTTAATGTTCAAAATGAATTTTGGGAAGTGAGAATTGGAAATATGTCGTGTAAGTACTCTAAGTTATGGGAAAAGTATTTTTAAAGTGAATAAAAATACTAAGTAACTTCGGGAAATACTTTAAATTTGAGGTTTTTGAGTTTTAAGTGAAACCAACACAAAAAGAAAGCATCCCGAGCCCTTTGGATGATATAATGATACTAGTAAGGGGAAGAGAATAAGAAGGCACAACTTTAGGCATGTATGGCCACCTTTAGTACCATGTTTTGTCTTAACCATAACACACATTTCATTCATTTTCAAAAAGATCACACACACTCTTTCTCTCTTTTTTCCTTGCGTCCAAAAATCAAACACACACAAACACATACATTTTTCAATCTTTGATAAAAAAATGAAGAGTCGTGGAGTATTGGGTTGATTCTAGTGCTTGAGTAATCATTTAAACTACGTTTGGGTAGTCGGTTCGTGTTCGTTCTCGCTTTTCAAAACCCTCTTTGTAAGTTTTCTAAATTTACATTTAACTTGTACTTTTGAGTGTTTAATGATGCATAAAATCTAGTTGTACGATGCGTTTGTTAAATATCGAACACGAAAATTTTGTGAAAGGATATTAAGGGTGCGGTTAGGGTTCGAACAAAAATAAAAAGAGAATAAAGATTTGTAGTTTTATTGTCGTGGTTGTGATGGTTGAAAAGCATTTATTGCTATATAGCTTAATTTGGTTAGTAGTTTGTTGGCTTATTTATAAGCATTTCATACTTATTTTGAGCTTATTAGCTCTCGGCAAAAATAAGGTGAGCAAGAAAAATGTTTTTTGTTATTTACCTCATATATCGTATTTTGTAAACAATTTTGATAGCTTATGATGATAACCAAATATACTACGTAGCTTGATAACTTATTTGAAAGCTTATATTGGTTGTTTAGAGCCTATAAGGCTCACGGCCCATGAAGCCTAATAAGCCGCGGCTTATTAAGAGCTTATTGTGGTTCAGATTATTTAGTTAGCTATTGTTTTAGGCTTATTTTGACTAATGGGCTTTAGTTTTGGGCCTAAAACTTATTTTATACGTATGAATATCTTAATGGATCCTTATTGGGGCTTAAGGCTTAATAAGCGAAAACTAGTCATTTTGCGTATTTTAACAAACTTTGCGAAACATACTTGGATATGATGTTGAAATTCGTTTAAGGAAACATGGTTTGATGTATGTGGTAAAATGTAAGATTTTGGCGTTTTGTCAAAAAGTCGTAAATTGTGGAAAATATTTGAAATTAAGGTTTAAAACATTAGAAAAGTTGTATAAACGCACGGGTCAGGTAGAAATTTCCTAAAAAGTCTATACTTAATTTTTTTACTCAAAACGTAATTTTACGATAAAATAATAAATTATTATTATTTTAATACGACTAAAAGACGAAAAATAGATTTTTACGAAACTTTCTTAAATTGTTTAGCATAAATAAACGTTTCATTCCTTATAATTGAAATGATTAATTAATAATAACTAAGAGTACCAAATGGATTTACCAAAGTATATTTATAAGGGTTTATTATAAGAATTTTCTTATATTACTCTACTATTATATTAAATGATATAAGTTTATATATTATACTAATGTATGAGTTGGAAGTACGTCATCTTTTGAAACTAAGTCATCAACTATCACACCACTGAAAACGTTAAGGATGACTGTACAACGCGCATCTGACCTCTATGCATCAAATCTGAAAACTGTTTTAGAAATAAATGTCTAAGTGGAACATTAATTGGACTAGGTTGTGTTCGGACGTCGTTGCATTTACTTGTGTGATATTGAGTTTGCTGCTGACATCTTTGCTTGAGGTGAGTTCTCGTAGCCCCATTTTAATGCTTTTCCATTGGGGGAAAATGATACTCAAAACTGTTTTGAAATGTTTTATGTACTGTGCAAAAGTTGTTTTGTTTTTGGGACAATGTTATGTGCTTATGAGTGCTATGTGAATGACATGATTTTTGGTAGAATATGATGTGTGAAACTTTCCGTGTGGACTGTTTATCATATGTCTTGTGGCTCTGTTATAGCATGGACTTTCTATGGTTTGAAATGATATGTGATGTGCCGCCCTATATATAGCTCCAGCTGGTAGGCTTTAGGTGCGTATGAGTTGAGATGTTGAGGACATTGCGTGGCAATGGTCCACATGGATATGAATTTGATAGCATAGGATTGCTATGTTTGAAATGGAATGTGTTGCATGTATTCACTGTCATAATGCACAATTGTTCACTATTTAAAATATTGGCACAACGACTGGGTTTTCTTCAAACATACAAGCTCACCAACATATTTGTTGACCTTTTCGAGTATCATTTTCAGGTGTTGAGAATGATCAGTGACGTGTTGCATGTTTTAGCAGACCATAAGAGCTTCCTGTATGGATTGTGTTCTAAGAGATTTGGTGTTGATTTTTTTTATTGAACTTAAGTATTTGAGGATTGTCGTTTTAAGACTACTATGGACCCTTACATGGGAATTTAGTTGTATTTGTGGAGACTATTTGATGTGTTCTTGATCGGGACCTCACTCAAGTCTATACTTGAGATGAAAGATCATCATGACATTTTTCATTAATGCATTTTAGTTTTCTCTATCTTGTATCTTGTGTTATGATTGATCATTCTTCGTCGCATGCCCATGTTTTTGCCTATGTCGGGGTGTGCATTTATCATCAGAATTAGATCGATAGTTGTGTCGATTATAATCGTTTCTTCTGCTTGAATGCCAATTATCATGATTTAAGTTATAGTCGCGGTAATCATTGTAAAAATGTGTGCGTCGAAAGGTTTGCATGAATTTTGATTCCTCTTCGTGAGACATTGGTATGTCATCATCATTACAATCAGAGTTTGAGTTATTTGAATGAGATTAAAGTTTTTTATACTAAGCCCCCATTTTCATGGTCATGGCATCCATTCGTGCCATAATTTTATCAGTATCAGAATTGTTGCTAATCGGAAAAAGCAACAGTTTTCTTGAGAGAAGATTTTGTTTTTTGGTTTTTAGCCTAATCGAGCTTGAGTAAAACTTTGTATTCAAGAAGTTTATAAACTTGGTTTGGTGTTTTATAGAGGAAAATACCTCCAACTATGGAATTTAGAACTTCTTGGGTTATTTCGTTGAGGATATGATAAAAGATTTTTATGATATTGCCTTTGGACAGATTGTGACCATGACAATTTCTGAGCATTTCCTTTATACGGAGCCAAGCATCGGTTAGAGTTTCATTTTCATGTTGGGAAAAGGCTCAGATTTCTCTAAGGAGTTGATCGAATAAAGCTGGGGGAAAGAATCGGCTAATAAAGGCGGTTCATAGTTTATCTCATGTTTTGATGGTTCCTTTATTGAGTTGGTCAAGCCAGGTTTTTGCTTCACCCGTAAGTGATATGGGAAACATCATTAGGCGGGCAGCTTCATTTTTGGTGTCTATATATTTAAACATATCACATATTCTGAGGAATTCATAAATGTGTTTGTGCGGATCAGTTTTAATTCTACCATCAAATTGGTTTCCTTTGACGAGAGTCAAGTGGTTACCTTTAATAGCGAATTCATTTGCGGTTTTAGGAATTGTGATTGTAGAACCGAGAGTCAGAGCGACAACATGGTCGGCAGCCCACATGGGTTCATCATCTATTGGGTTGTAATTTTCAAGAATATCAAGAAAGCGATGGTAATAGTTGATATCAAGAATGGGTAGGTAGACAATTCTTGGTTGTGCGGGTCGTTCGTCCCTTCGTTCGAATGGGACTCTCTTGTTTCATCGATGAAGTCTACAATTCAGGGTTCATCCCTTTGGCTAATGGTTTGACAAGTTCGGAGTTGGAAGCACGTGTATGCATCCAAGGTAAACTGTTAGATGTTTTAGAGAACGTTTTTAGGAAAAAAGGTTTGAGTGTAGAAAGTGCAATGCAATTTCTGCAACGAAAGTTACATAAAACAAGCATATTGAAGAAAAACGATTTTTTTAAATTAACAAGAGTTGATTATAGAACTGTTTAAAATCCCCGGCAGCAGCGCCAAAAACTTTGATGTATTTCAAAAGCTTTAAATTTATAAGACTAGAATTACTGATTATTAAATGGAAATAAACGGGTAAAGTATAACCCACGTATGTAGTATAATATTTTAGGTAAAACCAGGTCGTTCATAGGGATTTGATTATGTTCATATAATCGTAAGTTTTAAGACAAATCTTAATGACTTTTTCAGATGAGATATGATTGATGATGATTTCAATAATAAAGGAGTATGACTACTCGAAGAGTTTCATATAGTTCCTAAGCAATGGTAATTATTACGATCTTCGATTTCGGGACTTAACTCATAAAAAAAAATTTCGTCAAAAAACGTTTTCACAAATTAACTTGTTTTAACTTAAGACTTATATTAGTTAACTTAATCAGATGTGTCATGCAAATAATCAAGTTACTATTATTAGGGGTGTGAATCGGGTCAGGTCGGTCGGGTTCGGGTTAATCGGGTCGGGTTAATTCGGGTCAAAGCTCAAAAAAACCATACCCGAACCCGACCTTGTTAAAAACTCGGGTTACTCGGGTTCGGGTCTGTCGGGTCGGGTCAACCTAAATTTGAGTAAAATGACAAAAAAAAATCTTTTTTTGTACCTTTTTAAATAGAAAATCTATTAATTTATATTGAAAAAAAAAAATATTTGGGTCAATTGGGTTGACCCGAACCCGAGTTAGCCAAAACATTTCAACCCGAGACCCGATCCTATTTAGAACTCAGGTCATTCGGGTTGACCCGAATGACCCGAATAAGATTTTTGACCCGAGTGACCCGACCCAAATAGGCTCGGGTCGGGTTGGATTTTTTGACACCCCTAACTATTATACCAAATCTATTTTGTTTATCAATTAACGTAAGTGGATTTCTCCAACCAAACGATAAAGACCGTAGACAAATCTTTAAAACTATATAGCACACAACGGGTCTTATGACCTATACCGTTATGTGTATACAATCAAAGTTGATGAACAAAGTTAACAAGATAAGACACGATAGGATTTTAACACAAGCTTAAGATTAACAAGATCGTAATAATACCAGATATTTATTATATTAACATCACCGAGTAGTCATGAGAGATTTAGCCTCTCATGGCTACTGAGTTCATAATAACAAAGTGAAATAAGAAAATAAGATACATATGAGATCCGGATAAGCTATGGAGTATAAACACAACCCGCTTACAAGTATCGAATCTTACTAAAACTATTATTATACTAGGCATTATAAAACTGTCTTTGTCTTCGCCAGAATTTCTTGATTGAATCCCAGAGATTAAGAGAGATTTGTGTGAGAGAGAGATATCTTGAATTATATGAGATGTTGTGAAATAGATTGGAAATCATCTCTATTTATAGGCTGAGTGAGGCCAAAAGTGTGGCGCACAAAATATATTGTGCAGCGTACTTTGCCTATTTCTGTTATATTATCATTAATGCTGAAGAGAAGTGCGGTACACTTTCTAGGAAAACCGACGCACTTGTGGAATTAACTACTTTCATTTATTTCGTTGATAAGTGCGACGCACAAGGAAGTAAGTGTGGCGCACTTCCTTGTGATTTTAGACTTTATTATTTATTTTCTTCTAACTTTGCTTCCAATAAGTATAAACACTTGTATTTGAATGTTTTTTGAGCTCGGGCTGTCTTCAAGTGAACATGCATATATTTTATGATATTAAGTATCGAAAGTTCATGAGAAATGATGAAATATATACAAATAATGCCGCCGAAAACATGTATAATTAAGGCGTTATCAATGATATATATAGAATGCCATAGACGAATCTCCTTCATTTACCAGACAATGTCATAGTTTGCTAATGTAACACAATTATATGATTCAAAGGGTATAGTTTAACAACCCATTTCGGTGAATGTTGGGAAATACAAGTCAGGA
>BQNB010043073.1:0-45726 GCA_026074375.1 Tanacetum coccineum | reverse complement strand
TCCCTTTTGAGGTCGTTTACTGTAACTTGTACTTTATACTATGAAGTGGCACCCCAAAGTGGTATTCCGCTGCGTTGTTGTTAGGATTATGAAAAAGACTCGGTCATCCCCGTGTATCATTAGTATAACATAGCTCGTAGTTAGAAAGAATCACTTGTATATATACCCTTTCCCACCCATGGGAAGGGGTTGGTTGTTCTTTTCATGCTAACACATACTCTTGTACTTTATCTCTCTAGAAAAACATCTTTCTCTCTCTAAGATTAATTAGCCAACCCATCATCTATTGCTTGTGTTATGATATCATGTATACTATAGTGGGTATACAGAAATAAGAAAGATGAAAGGGGAATTGTCATCAGAAACAAAGCAAGACTTATTGCTCAAGGACATACTCAAGAAGAGGGCATAGACTATGATAAAGTCTTTGCACCTGTGGCTAGAATTGAGGCCATAAGAATGTTCCTGGCTTATGCTTCTTATATAGGTTTTATGGTCTACCAAATGGATGTAAAAAGTGCCTTCCTGTATGGTCAGATTGAAGAGGAGGTATATGTATGTCAACCTTCAGGTTTTGAAGATCCTGACCATCCTGATAAAGTCTATAAGGTAGTGAAAGCACTATATGGACTCCATCAAGCACCAAGAGCTTGGTATGACACTTTGGCCGCTTATCTTTTGAGCAATGGCTTTCAAAGAGGCAAGATTGACCAAACTTTATTTATCAAAAGACAAAAGGAGCATATCTTGCTTGTTCAAATCTAGATGACATTATCTTTGGATCTACAAAGAAGGAGCTATGTGATGAGTTTGAGAAGTTTATGAAGGATAAGTTTTAGATGAGTTCTATAGGAGAACTTACCTTCTTTTTGGGATTACAGGTCCAACAGAAAAAGAAAGGCATTTTTATTAGTCAAGATAAATATGTCCATGAGATTTTGAGAAAGTTCAACTACCCAGATGTGAAGTCTGCCTCCACTCCCACATATTTGGAAAAGCCTTTGGTTAAAGATGCAGATGCTGATGATGTTGATGAACATCTTTATAGATCTATGATTGGATCTTTGATGTATCTTACAGCATCTAGACCAGATATCATGTTTGCAGTATGTGCATGTGCAAGGTTTCAGGTTTCCCCAAAAACTTCCCATCTCTTAGCTGTCAAAAGAATCTTTAGATACCTTAAAGGCAAACCATCTCTAGGTCTTTGGTATTCTAAGGATTCTCTATTGGAGTTAGTTGCTTACACTGATAGTGACTATGCTGGAGCTACACTTGATAGGAAGTCAACCACTGGAGGTTGTCAATTTTTGGGAAATAGGTTAATTTCTTGGCAATGCAAGAAACAAACTGTAGTTGCCACTTCTACAACTGAAGCTGAATATGTGGCTGCTGCAAGTTGTTGTGGACAAGTTCTCTGGATCCAAAACCAATTGCTGGATTATGGGTACAATTTTATGAACACTGTTATTTATATTGACAATACTAGTACTATTTGTATTATAGAAAATCTTGTTCCTTAAGCCAAAGAAGAAGTCTAAGAAAGGCTTTAATCAGAACGGTTGAGTTTCTTACTGAAGCATCAACTTCAAGAACACAATGGTATGAAGAACAAAGGGCATAGATTGCAAGGGCTGAAGAAATTGCTAGCAGTGGATGAAGAGGAAAGGCAAGAGCTCCCTCTGAAGCCAAGTATCTACGAAGATAGAGAATGAATGATCTTCAGTATAAAGTATCATGTCTAAAGATGAAACCAAAGACAGTGCCCAAGCATGGGAAGAATATTGTTAAATACTTAAATAATCCAGGGAACTCAGAGCAGATTATTGATTTTCAAGGGAAATGTCTTATACTGAGTTTAGGCTAATTTTGAAAAAAGTTTAGGATTTTAACCAACATATGCGCCTTTGGATTTAGAGCATGGAAGTGAAAAAATGAAGTCTCTTGAAAAGATTGAAGAAGAAGATGTTGATACACAAAAGGAAATGAAAGAAGTTTCTAAAGAATCTGGAGCAAAAAGAAAGAAATCTCTTCTAAGAAAAAGCACAAGAAGTACTGTTAAGAAACAAAAGATGGAAGAAGATGCTAAGAAGGAATATCTCAAAGGTTATTTAGACATTGTTCCAAGAGAAGAGGTTGCAAAAGATGATTGAATCTCTATCTACAAAGTATCCAATTGTGGATTGGAAGACTTGTGTTTTGACAAAAAATTTCATGTATTATCAAGTTTTTAGAGGAGATGGCAGTTCCAAGAACTATAAGGTTTTGAGTGAGATACTTGAAGACTTTGATAGACAAGATGTTATGGACTTACACAGGCTAGTCAAAGAAAGGTATAATGCTTCAAGACTAGAAGGATATGATTTGATGCTTTGGGGAGATTTGCATACTTTATTTGAGCCTGATGAAAAAGATGAAATATGGAGAATCATCATGATAATAATGTGATAAGTAGTGTTTATATGATTTTGGTTGGTATTTCACATTTTTACTGATGCAAATATGGTATAGCCATACGCTATGCTGACAGAGAAGATTATATTCTCTAAGTCAAAGAAATGATATCCAAGATGTTGAATAGACGATTAGAGGCTGATCATGAATTTCACAGCATAATGAACTACGAAAGTTCATCAGATTCCAAGTTGCCGAAGTAGAAGAGGGTTTGAAAGAATTCATCAATCAGAAGACAAGAAGATTTTAATCCAGAAGAAACATAGGATTTGAAGATCAATCACAGTTTAGGGGGGATTGTAGGAAATAAATCTTATCAAGAGTTAATCCTGCAAGGTATACAAAACTTAATAGATTAAATACTACATGGAGTTAGTAGTCAGTACAAACTTAGTACTGCCAAGTGTTAGTTAATATTGCTAGAAGAAAGATTAATACTGCTGATGGTCAAAGCTGCTGACTTGGAGATAAGGATGCAATGAGATAAATATGGAATGTATATCATTTATATTTAAAGAAGATTTGTATATGATTATGATTGTTATTGATCCTAAAAGTTCGATAGTTATCTTGTAAAGGACTCCTTGTGGTGTATAAAAGGAGATCCTAGGTTAAGGTTTTAGATATGCTTAAGAGATAGAGATACATCTTAGAAAAGGAACGTAAAGCTTCAAGGTTTGTAACCCTAGTACTAATCAAGAGTACTCGTATTATTAATAATATTGAAGCAGTTTGTGTTTTGTTCATTGTTCTTTGTTTAAGTACTGTTTCATTGATATATACTTCTAGAGTATTGAAGTGTAGATTCCGCATACACTTTGATATACAAACAAAGTCTCAACCATTGTTATTTTGGATTCATTCAAGGTAACATACTCTTTACTAGGTAAAGAATCGATCAAGGCATGGGATCAACATATACCTTGGCAACTCTTGATGAAGATTTATTCCCAACATTGATTATTAATCATATCCATGATACCTGGGTACAAAGATTTAAGAAAACCGAATGGTAAGAGAACCATGGTAATCCCAGATACATAAATATATGAGTCGTCACAATACAGGATATAAGATAGTAAAACCATGACATACATAAATCTGTATCATGAAAAAGTAAGGTATAACAGAATCACAACTGTATTATATAACTTGTCTACATATTTTACATAACCAAAATTTGACAAGTATCGATATTTATGCCACACATCCTGTGGTTGGATGTTAGGATTTATGTTTTCCAAACTTAGTACCGACAGTACAAATAGTTAGTACTGATAGTTATAGTTAGTACTAACAGTACAAAATGTTAAGTACTGATTAGTTAGTTAGTACTGATAGTAGAAAATAGTTAGTGCCGTTTAAGAGATATGTATGAGATATTTTAGGAAAAGATATGTATGCATTTTGTAAGCCTGTTAGCGTTTATCCTTAGTCTATAAAAGGATCCCTCTTGGCATAGTTAGGAAAACGACCTTAAGAGATTCATAGAACTCAGTATCTCACTCCTTACAGATGTAGGTCCAAACAAATCCATATGAAGAAGTTGTAAGGAGTGGCTAATGGAGCTTACTGTTTTGGCCTTACAGGAGGCCTTGTGTTGCTTTCCTTTCTGACAAGCAACACAAGTGTGGTCATTTTGAAAAATCTTTGAAGGTAAACCTCTTACAAGGTTTCCCTTTACAAGTTTGTTTAGGTTTTTGAAATTAACATGACCCAACCTCCTATGCCATTTGTTAGATTCATCAGTTGTAGCCTTTGCAATTAAACAAGCCAATCCTCCTGAAGGAACAATGTTCTCTAAATTGAAACTGTACATATTGTTTTGTCTGGGGATTTTAAGTAATACTTGATTTTCATCAGGTAACTTAAATTCAGGAGACAAAACAAGACATTCAGAGTCAGTAAACAGAACCTTGTTCTTTTTGTCACACATTTGTGACACAGAAAAGAGATTGAAATGCTGAAGTTCTTTTACAAAGCATACATCCTCAAAATCTAACTTACCCGTTTTAATTTTACCTTTACCAGTGATATAACCTTTACTACCTCCAAAAGCAACAGGGCCACCATTAAAGTCTTGAAATTCAGCAAGGTAGGCCTTGTTTCCAGTCATGTGCCTGGAACATCCACTATCAACAATTCCTTTATTCTTTAAAGCTCTATGTGGATAATCCTGCACATCAAATAGAAGAGATTAGTTTCTCTTAGGGACCCAAGCCTGTTTGGGCTTGAGTCTGCCTAGTGGATCTTTGAAAGTGTAACCATTTCTAAGACTGGATTCACCATTGTATTTGGAGACATTGTGCCAGTTGTATCTTTATGGTCTCCAATTACAACCTACTGAGGGCTTAACAGCAGTTTCCCTTTTTCCCCTAACAATACTAACTGCATTTACCTTAGCAGTATTAACTTTTTGTTTTGAAAAATTTGTTCTAAGTACTGTTGTCTTTTTGAAAGGCCTCGAAGATGGTGAATGAGTTTTAGGAAAAACATTTGTTGGTCTAACTCTATTCACAATGGGCTTAATAGTATTAACTTTCATGGCAGTACTAGTTGGTACTGCCTGTCTGCTAAAACTTTGCCTAGCAGTACTAAAATTTTTAGTACCGCTAGCTCTAGCAGTACTAACTGGAATTTTACCAGTTCTAGTTAGTACTGTTGAAGGAACAAATTGGTTTTGTTTATTCACATTTTGCACATTGTTCCATCCATTGTTTGACTCAGCTTTTCTTGTCATCCTCTTCTCATGGAAATCACAATCTCTGATTAAATGATTAAGACTACTACATACAAAACATGCTCTTACAGTAAACCCATACCCCAACTCTTTCTTATCAACTTTAGGTAAAACAAAAGTTGAATGCTACAATTGCCACAAGACAGGGCATTTTGCTAGAGAGTGCAGAATCAAGGGAAATCAAGATAACAGGAGGAGGGATGCATGGAATTCTAGAAACAAGGATGGAAGCAGGACTGGAAAGAAGGAGGACTCTAAAGCATTGAGTTTCCCTAGGAGTTTTTACTTGCTGGTTAGCAAAACTAGGTGTTTCTTGTTCTTTTGTTGGTATAGACACATACTCATCTTCACTATCTGATTCATACTCCTCAATGATAGGAGCATCAGACCAGACCTTAGGTTGACATTCTACATTAGATTCATTGACAACTGGTTCAGACACTAATTCAGAGGGTTCTGTACTAATGTTAGATTCACAGGTATCAAATTCACTTGATTGGGATTCAGATTCACTAGGTTGAGTCTGTTTTGGACCATATGTAAATTGTGAGTAATCTACTTCAATGTCAGGTCCAGAGGGCATATAATTCCCTGTCATGGGTGGGGGTACAGCATGCATTCCATCTGCTGTAACAAACCTATCATACAAAGGTTGTTTTTCTAACTCACTCTCTTTATTCATAAAAACACTCTGCAACACTTCATTTTCATAGCTCAAAATACCATCATATCTGTGATCCCCATACCCAAGCCCAAACTTATCATTAGCACTCATTTGGGTATTTAGCAGTTTACTAAGATTCTTAGAAGAGTTATGCCATTTTTCTACTTTAGCCTTTAAATCTTTTTTTTTCTTTTTGAGCTTCTGCTAGCAATTTCTTATGGTATGTTAGAACATCTGTTTTATCATCTAAATCTATCTTCATAAATTTTATCTTTTGTTCATACCAAAGTTGTCCTTGTTGATGAGCAACTAACTGTGCTTCAACTTTCTTAAGACCTTGAGAATATGCCTTTATTTCTATGCTTGCATCACTAAGTTGTTCTCTCTGAGCATCATACAGTTTTTTAAGATTAGCATAAGACTCTTTACACTTATTTGAACAGGAAATTACCTCTGTGTCTGAGTCTGAGCTGTTGCAAGCCATCAAAGCATAATCTTCATCTTCTTCTGAATGATTTGTCCAATCTACACCTTCTCCATCAATTGTCACAGAAGACTTTGGACCTGCAAGCCTTTGTGAATCCTTCTGTGTTGATACAGAGAGATCCTATCAACCTTGCTTCAAGATATACTTTTGCATCTTCTTGGATTTGTCATTTCCCACCAAATCTAAGATTTGAGCATCCCACATTTCTTTTGCATCACATCTTATGGAATTTAGCAAATGATTTTCTGATAGGGCCAATAAGCAAGTGGTTCTTGCTTTTCTCTTCTCTTCTCTACTATAAATTCTTCCTGCAGTTCCCTGAGGCGAACCTTAATTTGTTCCTTGTGTATCTGTATGACTGATAACAGGACTATTCCCATTTTGTATAACCTCCTAGATTGATAGTCTGTATGGGCCCAAACAGTTTCCATCATCATAGCCCATGTTAACCTATTCTCCGTTTTTTGAAATCGGCAGCTTGATGGTTGATACCGTATGAGGAGTTTGTTAGGTTCGTTTTTGTGTGGATTATGGGGGATGTGGTGGTGTGGTGGAATTTCATCTTGTGATGCAGACTTGTTTAGTTTTTGAAGGATGAAGGTTTATAATTGGATTTGAAGTTCTTCTTATTCAAGTTTCTCGCAGGCTTCGATACCAGTTGTGAGTCCCCTTGTAGAATAGATTCTCTGCAGCCTATAAAAGGATGATAGCCAAGATGGTATAAATAAAATTGACTATATAGAAACACTGATTATGAATACTATGTGTTAATGCGGAATCTTAAACACCAGTACTAAGAAGAACACTGAAAGAACTAAAGTAATAATTTCATAATCTGGCTTTTAGTGATTTACAGATTACGAACTATGAGATATGGATTTTGTAAGAATATCTTGAGCTCGTAGTCTAACAATGCCAAGGAGGGATTTTTTTGTGTTTTTTTTTCCCCCCCCCCCTTTTGTTTTTTTTTTTTTTATACACCAGATAAACCCAAACCAGGCTTACAAAACGCGTACTTATCTTTTCCTAAAATAATCTCAATCATATATCTCTTAAACGAACTAACTATTTCTACTATCGGGTAAACCTAAACTAACTGATCAGTACTTAACATTTTGTACTGTCAGTACTAACTATTTGTACTGTCGGTACTAAGTTAGGAAAACGTAATTCCCAACATCTTTGATTGTTAGAAGAATCTCCACCACCTCTAAGCTGATGAGCTCAGAATCGGGAGGTGATGCCTCAACATAATCGATGTCGTCACTGTAAAGCGAATCGTTATCACTAGAAGAATAATCATTGTTGGAATCGATGACAGTTTCAAAATCATCTTTAAGAGTTTTTGGAGGGAGAGGAAAAGAGTTATCATAGATCAAATTTTTAATAAAACGGATATCTCCCTTCGGATCAAAGTCAGCTTTAACAATTCATGGTGGAATTGGAGCGATAAGAGCGAGTTCACCGGCGAACTCCTCGAGAAAGAAATCAATCTTAAGAGAATATATCACATTATCACGATTAAGCACAGATTCAATTAGACTAGATTCGGCATTAAAATGATCATTACCATTTCCCGGTGGAATTGAAATGATATCATCAAACACCTCATCCTTTTTCGTAGAAGAATCATCAGAAAGGGAAAATCACATTCACTTTCGGATACACCATCGGAC
Source organism: Tanacetum coccineum (assembly GCA_026074375.1). Lineage (NCBI taxonomy): Eukaryota > Viridiplantae > Streptophyta > Magnoliopsida > Asterales > Asteraceae > Tanacetum > Tanacetum coccineum. Next base: position 37,705 of record BQNB010043073.1, on the reverse strand, counting down.
TCACTTGGGGTATGGACAAGGTCCTCAACACTAGACTTTATTACTTTGTCCGATTCCGTTGCCGGAATAGTGTCGAGATGCTTATCCTCCATTATAAGAGAGTCAGCGGGCTCCTTGGTTAATAAAACGGGTGTGATTGCAATACACGGAGGAAGTTCAGAAATAATAATATCTCTCAAGGGAATAGAACTTTCCTCGTCATCGTCATCATCGTAGCAAATTGGAATCTTTTGACATTGCGAAGGATCGGGAGTATAAGTATCAAGATTAACCACTTGTGCATGGCGTTGTTGTGACCAAGTTTAAAACGTCTCACGAAGCTTACTCATAGAATCATTCATCACTTGTTGAGCTTTTAGATGATCATTCATTGAATTAATATGATCAATGATAAATTGCGAGGGCTGAAATTGGACTAATTGGACAAAACCGGAATAGTTAGAATTAATGTAAATTATGTTCATCGGTTGACACTAAAAAGTCTCATGAGGACCCCCGCAATTTTCACAACAAGGTTCGTAGAAGATCACTTGTTGACATTGAAAAGTCTCATGCGAGACCCCACAGCGGGTACAACAAATATATTGTTGTTGAAAACATTGAAAATTTTGTGGGAAATTAAAGTCTTGATTGTAACACGGTTCTGGATTATAGAGCATCGGTCCCACAAAACCCACAAGAATACGTCGGTGGTTGTGAGGGTGGGTTGAAAACGTTAGGAGAATCATCGACAAAATTAGGAGTGGAATCATAAGTGAATGAACTTCCATCTCCAGAATAGCATGTCGGATTGAAACTTAGCAAAGTTTGTGGGAGCTCATCAACGGTTTGATTGTTGCATGGTTCCGGATTAGAGATAATCGGAGCTTGCGGTGGACAATTATAACCATAATGAGCACCGTTCCCACAAGACTCACAAGTACATTGTTGACAAAAGATACCATCTAACGAATCATCACACCCGTAACAACAATGATGGTCAATATATGGAGGACTTTGTGAAGAATTTTCACCGGGGTCCTGATTGAAGACGAATGGCTCTTGAGGCACATTAACAACGTTAGTAATGTCATTGGATGACTCGAAAGTGTTTAGAATTTCATTTTCATCACAAATTGAAACCCAACATCTCTAAAATCTTTTCTACTAGAGCACATTGTCGACAATATAGACCATCAACCGGGTTTCCACACTTGGGACAATTCTAAGGGGGTCGTTGAGACGAGTCGGATGTTTTATTAGGATCACGAACAAACTTGTCTACGAAACCCCCTTTAGAACATCCACATGATTTAGTGTACAAAGCTCCACAAGACGAACATTCTTTAATAAGATTAAAACAATAATCGAGTGACGCCATAAGAATTAAACAATATAGAGGGATAAGAAGAAGAATTAAATGGCAAAGAGGTTAAAGGAGATATCTCTTTGGTTTTTCGAGTTTTTTATAAACAACATAATTTTATTAAAGGACAATAATGAGACCGAATACATTAAACCAATAATAAACTTTTTCACGTGTAGCTCTTTAAAAGAAACGCACAAAGGAGCGGAGGAGCGGGAATGAGCGCGAAGCATATAAAAACCTTCCCTTTCGGTGTAGTTCTCGAACAACCCTCCTATATACATCTCTTTTAGTTTGTTAATCAATTAAAGGTGAGCCGTACTTCACAAGTGACACAAAGGCAAGTTTTAAATCTTTTGTTGTTTTTAAATACTTTAGGAAAAGTATTTATGATTATTTGATAATATATTCACAAAAATCGAGAAATTAAAATATTTTTGTATTTTTATATTTTTATAACAAGAAAATAACTTCACAAGGAAGGGTCTTCAAGGCACAACAAACTTCAACTCGATAATCGTCTCACGGCCTCCCCGGCAGCGGCGCCAAAATGATAATCGTCTTTTTTAGGGGTCAAAGTATCAAATAGTAGTATAATATTATTCAAAATATAAAACCACCGCCAGTCAACCTAGTCAACCTTTTAGGAAAAAGGTCAACAAACTCACGGGTATGATATAAATGATTCCGGATAACAAAGCTGAAGCATAGTAGGATTACCATCGTCAAGGTTTGGCGGAATTCGAAATGTGGTCCTGAATTCACGTGGGAACGTGAGGATCAGATGAAATCGAAGTACCCGCATTTGTTTAGTGATGTTAGTAGCTGAATTTTGGGGTCGAAATTCTTTTAAGGGGGGTAGAATGTAACCCTTGCCCTTTTTGTGTTCTGAATATTTCATTTATAGTCCTATGACGACGTTTGTTAGTTTATTCATATTTTGTACCGTGTTGACGGTGGTGATTTTGTTGAGAATTGTGGTAATTTATGGTTATTTGTGAATAATATTTCTTTTTAGAGGATATTATTATGTTATTTGTATTCCGGGTGGTTTGACCCGTGAATTTTGAGAAATGCCGAAAAACGAGTCCTAACACGTCCGTTAATGTCCAAATAAGTTTTGAAGGGTTTAAAGTGTAAATATGTCATGTAAATACTCTAGGTTAATGGAAAAGTATTTTTAATGTGAATAAAAATGCTAATTAACTTTGGGAAAAATTTTACGATCAAGTTTTACGAGTATTTAAGTGATCCCGACACGAAAAGAAAGACCCGACACCTCATAGGATGCCATAACCGGTCATGTAAGCTTAAGAGGACAAGGAGGCTTAATTTTAGCTAATATGTCCCAAGGATGTACACTTATATGCTTTCACTAGACATTTCCACTCATTTCTTTTTATTTCAAAAAAAATAAAACACACACATAGGGGTGTGTGTGTGTGTGTTCGTCTGCCACCATCCACCACAAACCACCATAGATTTTCCAACTTTGATTAAGAACGTGATAATCCGGGTTGATATGAGTATTTGGGTATTCATATAAACAACGTTTGGGTTGTCCGGTTCGTGTTGAAATCTACATTTTTGAAGATTTTCTTGTAAGTTTTCAAATTTAAATTTTGTTTGTCCTTTTGTGTTTGTATTGATGCATAGATGTTAGTTGTACAAGTTGATCGTCGTAAAAATCGATTTTTGGAAACAAAACGAATAAAAAGAGGGTGTTTGGTTCGTCAGATTTAAAAGAGAAAGAAAAGGGTTTTGTAGTTTTGATGTTGTGGTCGTGATGGTTGAATAACATATGTTGCTAGATAGCTTATTTTTTATAATAGCTTGTATAGCTTATTTTTGGGCTTATTTCGTGGCTTATTGTGAGCTTATGGCTCGCGGCTTATTTTGGAAAACACAAGGAAATATGTTTTGATTATTTACGTGGTATGGCGTATGTTGTGGACTATTTTTATAGCTTATGGTAGTAACCAAATGCGATACGTAGCTTATTAGTTTATTGTCAAGCTTAATATATGTATTGTGGAGCTTATGGACTCACGGCCCAATAAGCCTATTTATGCCGTGGCTTAATGGGAGGGCTTATTGTGGTCCGGATTACTTTCTAGTTATTAGTATAAGCTTATGTATTGATGTGCTGTCGTGTAGGGTCAATTATTTGATTATCAAGTTTTACATTTATATTTAACCGACAAACCTAAAACAACACTTTAACGGGTAGTGTACCCGGTCAAGATGGAGTTTCGCGGTAAGTAAGGTGTCGAACACTAAGAGTGAAACATTAATCCTATATTCTATCTGTATTTTAATTAGTTCTAATTAGTCTATTTACTGGTTAACCCTATGCTATATATGTTGTCTAATGATATGGTAGCCGTGCATTTATTAAAGTGATGGTCATTAAATATTCCCGAGCCTTGTATAAGTAAATCTTAGTTTACGGGAATTTAGTTAAGCTAGTTGGGCCTAGTTGTCGGGCTCAAGCCCATTTGTTTTATGAACCGGCCCAACACAAAGCCCACAAGAATAGTCCACTCTTGTAACTATTTAAAGCCCTCTCCAAGTGTGGAGAGGGTGTTGCTTCTCATTTTTCTTTTATGAACAAGTAACCATTTTTCTTTTTTACTTTCTCTCTCTAAAATCTATTTTTCTTATTTTTGTGTTTGGTGATGAAATGATATCCTAACAAGTGGTATCAAGAGCCAAGGTTGGGTTGTGATTTGTTTGTGGTAATTTTTTATGCTTACTATTCGGTAATTGGTTTTTGCTTTCATCTCGTTATCAATAGTTTCTTGCAACAAAGTGTGGTTTATTTTTCTCTTTTTGTGTCATTCTCTTGCAACAAAGTGTCACTTTCTCTTTTAAGTGTCACTTTTATTGCAACGTTTGAAAGATCACCGAACGAAGTGAAAATTTTGGGCACCGAATGAGGAAAAAACTCAACAACCGAACGAGAGGAAACCTTGTTCAACCGATCGAGTGAAACTAGCCAAGGATCGAACTAGCCAAGGACCGAACAAGCCAAGGATCGAACTAGCCAGCGATCGAACTAGCCAACGATCGAACTAGCCAAGGAATCGAACTAGCCAAGGACCGAACAAGCCAAGGACCGAACTAGCCTAGGATCGAACTAGCCAAGGACCGAACAAGCCAAGGACCGAACTAGCCAAGGATCGAACTAGCGTAGGACCGAACTAGCAGAGGACCGAACTAGTCAATTTTTTTTGTTTTACGGTTTTTCTTGATTTAGTAAAATCCCGCGAAATACTCTTGTATTTTCTCGGTTTAGTCAAGATTTGTAAAATCCCGTGAAATAGTTTTCCACCACAACAACAAATCACTTTACCCACTAAAGATCCTTGTTTATCATTTCACATCACTTTTAGCAAATGCGACTCAAGCAAGATATTTTTACGCAGCCGGTTCTGAAAACCGCCCTCGGCTAATGCTTTAAGAAAGAGAACTACGTACCATGTCCTCACGTCTTCTTCGAGTATGCTAAGAGTAGACCTAATGAAAGTTAATCTACAACTACCATTATGAATGGTCCTTACTTCCACATGATTCCTGAACCAGTGATGCAGACCGTCGTAGTACATGTTCTTGAAACTTTCATGAACAAAACCGATGAAGAACTCTCAAGATACAGGAAATTAAAACAATGGAACAGATATCAACTATCAGACCAATTCTTTCCTCGGTCTTCCTAAAGACATCTATGCTGCTGTTGATAGTTGTGAAACTGCTCAGGAAATCTGGTTACGTGTTCAACAAATGATGAAAGGTTCTGATATTGGAATTCAAGAAAGAAGGCGAATGTTAAATGAATGGGAAAAAAGGATTACTTCCACTGATGGGGAATCGATTGAGTCTTACTATCACCGTTTCTCAAAATTGATGAATGATTTTAAGAGAAACAAACACTTTCCTGAAAAGATTGCTAGTAATCTAAAGTTCCTAAACAACTTACAACCAGAATGGAGTCGGCATGTTACTATTGTTCATCAAACGAAGGACTTACATACGACAGATTACACTCAGTTGTATGATTTCTTGAAGTACAATCAAAAGGAGGTCGATGATCAAAGAGCTGAACGACTTGCAAAAACACATGATCCGCTAGCACTCATGGCAAATTCCAACAATCCTTTCAACTATACAGTGTTTCACCAAGATCAACCATCACCAAGTACCTACATGCAACAACCACAACCCATCAACAACAACTATAACCCACAACCATCATTCAACCAGAACTTCATGCAACAACCAATACCAAATCCCGAAGACATTACAGATCCCACAACCGCAATGAACATGGCACTCGCTCTAATGGCTAAGGCATTCAAACTAAACTACTCAACACCAACCAACAACAACCAGAGAATTTCATCAAACCCTCGTAATCGGCAGATTGCTCAACCGGGTATGAATATGGGTCAAGACAGACAGATGCGGATGGTTGGAGCTAATGGTGGGAATCAGTTTAGACAGTATGCTGGGCAGAATGTTGGGATGCAAATGGGTATAAGCAAGTACAGAATGTCGGGAATCAGGTTGTTCAAGATGCAGTTCAGAATCAGAATGGGCAAATTGGTGTTCAGAATATTGGGAATGGAAATGTTGTAGCAGCACGGGCTGAGGGTAATACGCCTGGGAATAATGGTAAATTGATAAGAGTGTACAACTGCAGAGAATTGGGTCATTGCTTGCTAGGAAACTGATACAGTCCAGACTCAAGGAGAAGGGATGTTGCTTATCTTCAGACTCAGTTGCTTATTGCTCAAAAGGAAGAAGCATGGATCCAACTCCAAGCAGGAAGAGTATTGATTTGATGGCAGCTGCAGCATATCTTGATGAAATTGAGGAAGAAATGCAAACTGCATTTTGATGGCTATTTGCAGCAAAGCAACGACATCGGGTACACAACTGACAAAGCTCCCCATCTATGATTCAGACGGATCACTGAGGTACTGATGGGGAAAACAAAAACAACTATGACAACTGCTATGATAAGAGATATATAATATGTACTCAAAGGAGCGTATACTGAGATACTCAAACCCATTCCTGAACCACACCAAGTACAACAGAATGACAATGTTATTTCTGATATCTCGGGTGTGGAACAAGAGGGGGGAACAGTAGATCAACATACTGCAACTGTTGAGGAAACACGTGCTTACTTTGAATCATTATATAATAATTTAGGCCCATGAAGTTGAAAAGGACAACACGGGTCATCGAAACTGAAAGAAACAAATGTTATTTGAACACACTGAGCCTTGCTAGATTATAAAAATTCTAGAAAAGGGTTTTGACGAAATTAAGTCAAGAAAAATATGACAAACTTAAAAAATGTTATCAAAAGTCGGTTTATCAAGAACAATGGCTTACTAAAATGATAAATGCCTTCATTTAAGTTCCGGTAAACAAGATAAACGACTCTGAATGAGAAATTCAAATTAAGTAAACAGCTTATCAATCGGAAAAAACAACGGTTTCTTCTCTTCTCGAAGGAACAAAAAGAAAAGAAAAGGTTGAAGTCTGATTTCAAAATACGCGAAGACGAGCATCTTGATAAACAAGTTCAACTAGAGAATAAGATAATATCTTGGTCAAAACGGGTCAATCGATTCAAACGATGCACAAGCTTTCACCTAAGCCAGACTCGTTTTTACCAACCGAACAGAAAAAGTGGATTTGGGTTTATCAAAAATCCTTTTATCTCAAGCAAGCTCAGCGAAAACATCAGTGTATTGTATGATTGGGCAAAGTAGTTACTTGAAAAGCCTGATCCACATGTTGTGGCATGATTCATGAAGAGTACAATGCAGCTTGCTCAAGAGAGTCGTCTAAAAATGAAACAATTGAACAAAGAAATAAAACCGGCAAATTATACTAAGATTAATCATCTTTCGGGGGTTTTTGTTTCTCAAACGGCCAATTCACAAGAAGAGGTGTACCTGTTAATACTTCCAAAATGGCACTGTTTCAAATTCCGCATTTCCCATACCAAATAAGAATTTTTAGATGACACTATCTCTAAGTGTTGCACGAAAAATTTCTAAATGAGGTAAAAAAAGCACCATTTGTGGACTCTTCAACGTGTTGTCAAACATAGAATGACTTTAGAAAAAGAAACACCAATTGGTCGATCCATTGCTCATCAGAGAATCCAAATTTTTAAAAGAAGAAAATTTTCCTATCATCACCAAGTGGATACTAGACTTCAAATTTTGAAATAACAATTTAATGAAGAAGCAGCCAAAATTTGTTCGAGACTATTAAATCTCTTGCAAAAGAGCTGATGATCCTCTGCTAACACAAGACATTGGAATTAGAAATTGAGCTCTCTTGAAGACAGTTTCTGTCAAGACCATTAAGTCTATTGTGCACAATCCATCGGTGTAGATTCACCAAATCTCCACCTGAGCATACCGTACGAAAGAACGACTTTGAAAACTGTATCATTAAAAAGTGAGATGAATGATGCTAAACTTTGGAATGATTGGTACAAAAAGTGTGAAGAATGCAAATATGACAAAATTTCGTACGATAAAGCTTACAATGACATGCAACAAAAGATCGAACGGTTGCAAGCTCAGTTGGGAGACCTAAAGGGTAAAAGTCAGGATACTCCATGTGTATCAAATACCCTTGATCCTTTGTCTCAGAAACTTGAAAATGAAAATGTAGAATTAGAGTTTCAGGTTCGGAATTATGAAAAGGAAATTGCTCACCTTAAGACCACATACAAAAACCTGTTTGACTCTATTTCTGTGACACGTGCTCAAACTAAAACAATAACTGACTCTTTGCAAAACAAATTACATGATACGATCTATGAAAATGCTAAGCTAAGAGCCCAGTTATTTGATAAAGTTTCTGACCAAGTGGACACCACCAAAGGTACGAGTACGAATACTAAGTTTGCAAATCAAAAGGTTGATGAGACGAATGATTTGTCAAAACCAGTCACTTCAAACTCGGTACCCACACCACAAGAATCAAAAAGTGTGAAACAGGTTAATGTGATTGCCCCAGGAATGTTTAGGATTAATCCTTTCAAGCCTTCTAGGGAAGAAAAGTATGTCCCTAACAAAGTTAGAGCGAGCGTTAGGACAACTCCAATCACCGTTTCACAACCTCATGTCGTCACTAAGAAAGATGTTAATTCTGACTCAAATGGTTTATCTTCTACAGGAGTAGACAACACTGCTAAGACCAGAAGGCCACAGCCTAGGAGCAATACAAAGAATGATAGGGTCCCCTCTGCGTCTAAGAGTAGTTGCAACAAGAATAAAGAAGTTGAAGTAGAAGAACACCATAGGAATTTACTGCTTTCTAAGAATAAGAAACATATGTCATCTGAATGTAAACACGTTAAGCTTGATATTCGGAATGATAAATCTGAAGTTGTTTGTGCTATGTGTAAGCAATGTTTACTCACTGCTAATCATGATGTATGTATGCTTAATTATGTGAATGACATGAATTCTCGTGGCAAGAAACAAAAGGCAAATGTTTCAAACACTGAAAATCAAAAGAAACAAAAGCCAAAGGTCAAAAAGCCTAAGAAAGTAGGGTCCAACGAAAGACTTGCTTCACCTAAGCCTAGTAAACCTAGATTTTGCCTTAGGTGGTCACCAACTGGAAGATTTTTTGACATTAAAGGAAAAATAATCGCATCCAGTGAATCTGAGAGTCAATCTGACTGCTCTAATGGTGATAATGCTTGTACTTCTAACCCTTCGGAACCTAAAATCAAACGGTTTCCAAATTCTACTTTCTTTCTTGGCAGGTTATCCAAATTTGTTTATGGTGCGTCGACTCGGGTTGCTCCAAGCATATGACCGGGAACCTAAAGCTTCTCATCAATTTCGTCTGGAAGTTTTTGGGAACCGTTCGCTTTGGAAATGATCATGTTGCTGCAATTTTGGGTTTCGGTGATCTTCAATGGGGAAATCTTTTGATCACCAGGGTTTATTTCGTTGAGGGCTTGGGGCACAATCTGTTCTCAGTTGGGCAGTTTTGTGATTCAGATTTAGAGGTTGCTTTCAGAAGGAATTCTTGTTTTGTCAGATCTCTAGAAGGAGTTGATTTGTTAAAAGGAAACCGTTCAACAAACCTTTACACCATCAATCTCCATGAAATGGCCTCTGCATCCCCAATTTGCCTCATGGCTCGAGCAACTTCTACCAAGTCATGGTTATGGCATCAACGTTTATCCCACCTAAATTTTGACACCATCAATGACCTTGCCAAAAACGATCTTGTCACCGGTCTTCCAAAATTCAAATATCACAAAGAACACCTTTGTCCCTCATGTGAGCAAGGAAAAAGCAAAAGGGCATCACACCCACCCAAACCAGTTCCAAATTCTAAGCAGAGGTTACACCTTCTTCATATGGATTTGTGTGGTCCAATGAGAATTGCTAGCATAAATGGAAAGCGATATGTTTTGGTGATTGTGGACGATTACTCTCGTTACACTTGGGTACATTTTCTCAGATCAAAAGATAAAGCACCAAAAGTGATTAAAACCTTCCTAAAGAGAATCACTGTCCTTTTTCAATCTCCTATCATCATCATAAGAACCGACAATGGCACAAAATTCAAAAATCAAATCCTTAGAGAATACTTTGATAGTGTTGACATCTCTCACCAAGCTTCTTCTGTCAGAACACCTCAACAAAATGGAGTAGTGGAATGAAGAAATCGGACGTTAGTAGAGGCTGCTAGAACAATGTTGATTTTTTCTTGTGCACCGTTATTCTTATGGGCTGAAGCGATTGCTACTGCGTGTTACACTCAAAACCGCTCCATCATTCACCGTTGATTTAACAAAACACCATACGAGCTCAGTAATGACAGAAACCCGGATATCTCCATTCTTCATGTATTCGGGGCTCTCTGTTATCCCAAGAATGATCGTGAAGATATTGGGAAGCTTGGTGCAAAAGGTGATATTTTCTTTTTCATTGGTTACTCTGCTGATTCATGTGCTTACAGAGTTTTCAACTGAAGGACAAAGAAAATCATTGAGAAAATGAATGTGACATTTGATGAGCTTTCAGCTATGGCTTTTGAACAAAGCAGTTCAAAACCCGGGCATCAAGGCATGACTTCTGGACAAATCAGTTCATGACTCGATCTTACTTATGCTCCGTTAACAATAACAACTCAATAACTAACTGAAGGTGAATTGGATTTACTGTTTGAAGCTATGTATGATGATCATATTGGTGGTCAACCGTCAGCTGCTCCAAGAACTGTTCCGGCTGGTCAAGTACCTCAAGTTCTTCAGACTCCAATGGCAACTACAACAACGGCAGACACCGCACTGACACCAACAAATTAATCCTCTCAAGCTACAAATTTTCCAAACACTTCATAGGATGTTGACGAGCTCGAAACACAACAACATATTCAGCATCAACCCGCAAAAATTGCTGACAATGTTCCAAATGCTATGTTTGATGAAAATACGTTTGTAAATCCTTTTGCTACTCCATCCACAAGTGTTGCTGAATCATCATCTTCATAATATGTGGATCCATCGAACATGCATACGTTTTACCAACCATACCCTCATGAATTTCAATGGACTAAGGATCACCCTTTGGAACAAGTGATCGGAGAACCCTCTCGACCAGTTTTGACAAGGAATCAACTGCGATCCGATGGTGACATGTGCATATACGCATTAACGGTAAGCACTGTGGAACCCAAGAATGTCAAAGAGGCTATGACCGACCCTGCATGGATTGAATCAATGCAAGAGGAGCTTCTTCAGTTCAAAAGGCTTGATGTATGGGTGTTAGTTCCTCTTCCGGATAACATAAAACCTCTTACTTTGAAATGGTTATTCAAAAACAAGCATGATGAAGAGAACACGGTCATCCGAAACAAGTCTCGTCTGGTTGTGAGAGGGTACCGCCAAGAGGAAGGAATAGATTTTGAAGAATCCTTCGCTCCTGTTGCTAGGATGGAAGCTATCAGGATATTCTTGGCATATGCTGCACACAAATCATTCACTGTGTTTCAAATGGACGTGAAAACCGCTTTCTTGCATGGTACGCTCAAAGAAGATGTGTACGTGTGTCAACCTGAAGGTTTCATCGATGCTGATCATCCAAGCCATGTCTACAAGTTAAAGAAGGCTCTATATGGGTTAAAGCAAGCTCCAAGGGCATGGTACGATGAATTGTCAACATTTCTCCTACAGAATCACTTCTTCAAAGGCATAATTGATCCAACGTTGTTTATAAGACGCTTCGACGACGACATCTTAGTGGTACAGGTCTATGTTGATGATATTATCTTTGGTTCTACACACCCTAGGTATACCCAACTATTTTCTGACCTCATGAAAAGCCGCTTCGAAATGTCGATGATGGGGGAAATGACGTTTTTTCTTGGTTTACAAGTTAACCAATCCCCCCGTGGCATCTTTATAAACCAGTCCAACTACGTGTTAGAAATCCTTAAAAAATATGGAATGGAAACTTGTGATCCCGTTGGTACTCCAATGGAGATCAAAGACAAGCTTGACCTTGATTAAAATAGGACTCCAGTCGATGCAACTAAATATCGTAGCATGATTGGTTCCCTAATGTATCTTACGTCTAGTAGATCGGACATTGTACATGCTACTTATTTATGTGCTCGGTACCAGGCTAAGCAAACCGAGAAGCACCTAAAAGAGGTTAAAAGGATCTTTCGTTATCTCTGGAGAACTGTTAATATGGGTCTCTGGTATACGAAGGATTCTGGTTTTGAACTAACCGGATTTTCAGATGCTAATTATGCGGGATGTAAAGACACCTTCAAGAGTACTTTCGGTGGAGGTTAATTCTTAGGCAAAAAGCTGGTTAGTTGGTCCTCAAAGAAACAAGATTGTACGGCGTTGTCAACCGCGAAAGCAGAATATGTGTCTTTATCCGCTTGCTGTGCCCAAGTCCTTTGGACACGGACACAGTTAACGGACTACGGCTTTTACTTCAACAAGATTCCAATCTATTGTGATTCAAAATCAGCCATAGCCATATCTTGCAACCCGGTCCAACACTCGAGAACAAAACACATCGCACCATTTCATAAATGAACACGTGGAAAAGGGTACGATTGAAGTGTATTTTGTCAAGACGGATTACCAACTGGCCGACCTCTTCACCAAAGCTCTTCCGGTAGATTGATTCAACTATTTGGTTCATCTTCTTGGTATGCGTAGCTTGTCTCCTCAGGAACTTGATCGCCTTATAAAATCACCGTAATTCTTTGTATATATTTTATTAGAAAAACAAAATATAAAAATATAAAACCTATAAAAGCAAAATACAAAATCAGAAAATTTCAAAAATACAAAAATAATCTTCTCTAACATGTCTCTCAATAATCTATAACATTTTGCGTACCTAGAAATGTTGATTAATATTAACACAGGTGAATAAATGAAGTTCGAGCGAGAGTTTTAAATGCTTTCAAAACATGTCCTTTTACTTTTTCTCTACGACTTCTAAGTAAATGTCAGCTTAGGACTCGGGCCCTAAAGAAAGGAAAATGTTCATTTATGTACATTTATCCTAAATAACGGGAAGTTTACATCTTCTCGGTCTTGAGCAATGTCATATAAACATTTAAAGTTTTGAATGCTCAAGAGAAGTATTAAGGAAAATGATGGTAAATAAGATATATCTCACATATTTTTCTGTTGAGCACAATTTTTCAAGATATTTTCAATAAGAAAATTTCAAATTCTTTTAAAATTGTGTGCTCAACAAACTCCCACTCTAAGTTTTCACTCTATTCTATAATTGAGGGGGAGTATAATAATATGATTCATTCTACATGCACTCTTGTTCTCCCAAGACTTAGGTAGACTCATGTGAATTCCGGACATTAACTTGTTTTTAATTCACTAATTGTTAAAAATTGTAAACACATATCCAATTTTTGAGGGGTAGAATAGTGATTAAAATGTTATCAATACGGATTAATAACGGATACGATCTTCAATCTATAAGTGCGTTCCCAAACCTTGCATGTGCTAAACTCTTTCATAAAATGGTGCATATGTGTAGGAGGAGATTTTTGGTAATTTTGAAAACACTTAATGTGTCTTTAATGATTTCTCAGATACGTTGATTGATTTTTGTATCAAATGGTTTTATGGATCTTCATGGCAATACCCCAAAGACTGACCAACTGTTGTATCACAAAGAGTTATAAGGCAGTTAAGGTTAGGTATATTCATTCCATGATCCAGCCAGAACCAGAAGGATCTACCCAGGAATACTCCATTAGATAGAGTAGAAGTCCTAGGTATGATTAAAAAAAGGAGTAAAGTGAGAATAAGGGAATAGTGCTGACTGAGACGGAGCTAGTGCTGGAACAAACCCAACAAGGTACTAGTCATGAAGTCTCGGTAAGCACTAAAGGGGTTGAAGAATGAAAAAGAATTGTAAGGATAAAGGGTGAAAAGAAAGAAGCCCTTCATACAACCCTAGGCATAAACCAGGTCAATACATAATCTATCGGTAATCACAAAGATGATTATGATATTGAAGACTGTCATCATGGACCCAGTGAAGCAATGCATAACCTTCCATAGCCACTCAGAACTTCTCAAAAGATTTATGTTTCATTTCTCATGGAGATCAACACGTTTCTATCAGCTTTCTCATTCCGAGATTGTTGAAATTGAAAAGGTGGCAGTCCGCTCTAGCCTCCGATTATCAAATAACAAATGTGCACTTACAGAGTCTAGAGCCAACGAGATCCATCAAAAATCTCACTAGGACACAAATTCCAATATACAAAATGTCGTACATCATTATACAACATTTGGTATCAAAAAGTCCTACGCATTATCCTTGTGATAATTGCCAAAACATCAGAGTGATACTCTTTAGTATTCACAGTGACAATGGAAATCCTTCTTGAGCCAACATCAAACAAGCTCTTGGTAAGTGACTTGAGAGATTCTAAATGAATTAAGCTTGTATCAACTATATATCGATTTTGGTCCAGTATATGAATTGATTACTCAATCAGAAAGATAGTAACTATCTGATTCACTCTTACTGTGTTGTCTGCTTTGAGATGCTCCGGTAACAAGAACGGCTAGCGCAGCTGCGAAACCCTGTCAAGGAGATTCTTTTGAATTCTACCTGATCACAAGCAGTATTTATACTGATTAACGGGGAACCGTGGTTATTGCAACCATATTCGACGAATGACATAGACACTTTCGTCCATATATGTTTATCTCTAACATATACTTGTAGGTTTTCCTGACGGTAGCAGCTTCTAGTCCATGACGAGTCAAGATTCAAGACCTCATGCTCAATTGACAAAGATTAATACATGATGAAAGCTCAAACTATCAAAGTCTTTCGCAATCTCTGATGTACAAGCACTTCTTCAAAAGAACATTTTTGACAAGATTGTTGGACAATAACAAAGATGCATCTTACAAGTGGATCAAGTACTACTCCTACCATAATGTGGTACAAGTAATCAAGATAAAGAAATGTTGAGGGAGATTGTTAGCAAGCTTTCAAGACCTTAAGCATGAGGGTGGAGACAGATTCAGAGATCTCAGTAGTCAAGACAAATCAAGGCCAAAGACTACGATATTAGTATTTTGTCAAAGAATATCAAGTTAAAGATCAAGATTCAAGATCACAGGCATGCAAAAGTATCTTCAAAAGAATTCCTAAGAATACAAGGCTCCAAGACTCAAGACGTCACAAGAAGGATCCACAATTGAATGACCACCCCTTAGGGGGAGATTGTTAGCCGTGTTTTTAGTAAAACTGATGGTCATTATTATTCTCGAGCCTTGTATAGGAAAACGTAGTTTTACGGGAATTACTCTAAGCTAATTGGGCCTTAGTGTCGGGCTTAAACCCTTGTATAATAGGTTCGGCCTAAAGAAAATCACACAAGGCTTGTCCACTCTATGTACTATTTAAAGCCCTCTCCAAGTGTGGAGAGGGTGTTGCTTCTCATTTTTCTTTTCTAGTGCAAGTAACCATCTCATTTTCTTTCTCTCTCTAGCTCTTTCTCTCTCTAAAATCTTTTTCTTATCTTTGTGTTTTGGTGATGAAATGATACACGTAACAAAAAGAACTTTCACTAGATTATTTATACAATCCAGAAGAGAGGTATTGTATTTTCGAAAGAGGCTTTTCTCATTGTATGCATATTGCTTAATGATGTAAATGATTATTTGCATGTTAGCTTTAAATTTGCATTCACCCTTGCTAAAGTTATGTTATTTATGGTCCTTATGGTTTGGCTAAATTGCACTTTTGGTCCGTCGAGTTTTGAAATTGCAAAAATATCCGTGTGGTGAAGGTTTGGTTTCACTTTTGGTCTTTAGTCGAACTAAATTGACTGAAATACCTTTTTGTTCCTTTTTTAATTTTCTCCTTTTTTATTATACCTTATTATTATTATTATTATTATTATAATTATTATTATCATATCCAAAACCCAAATCTAAACAAATCATCATCAAAAACAAAAATCAAACAAATCACACAACAAATCATGTCCCATATTCAGATCCAAAAACACAAAGAAAAAGAAAAAAAACAATAACAAAAAGCATAACCAAAAACCTAATCACGTCGCAATAAAAATTTTCATCCTAAAACTAAAACCATAAACAACTCACAATAACATCTGAATCCCTTATACCCAATTCACGTCACACTCATCCAATCACACAAAACAAAAAACTAAAAAAAATCATAACCCAACAACATAAACAAGTTAACTCTTTTTTTTTCTTTATGTTTTTGGATCTAGATCTGGGACATGATTTTTTTTTTAATTTTTTAGTATTTATTACCAAGTTAGCTCTTATTTGTAATTAAAACCAAAATCACCACAGGTCATCATCACCTCTGTGTGGCGTGGACCGCCGCCTGAGCCCACCACAACTCACCAACGCCGCCTGACCCCATCTCTGCCACCTAATCTCCGGCCAAACACCCTCAAAGAACCGATCTTTGGTTAAAGCATTCAAGAAAATGCATATGTTTGTATTTGATTTGTCTTGTTGTTCGAATGTGGGTTTTGATAGTTAGGTTTTTGGTTGTGGGGTTTTTCTATTTTTTGATTGACTTTGTGTGTGGATTTGTGTTTGTGTTATTCCATAATCATATAGAATAGCCTAAGGATTTAATTGTGGGATATATATATATATATATATATATAATATATATAATATATAAATAAATAATATATATATATATATATATATATATATATATATATATATATATATATATATATATATATATATATTTGTCACACCCCATCAGCGGCTGAAACACGGGAATGCGACATAAAGATTCACATAACACAAGATACAAGATCATACTGTATATTATTTACAAAAGTTTATTTACAAAAGTTTATTTACAAAAGTTTACAATTTCGCAACCTTGGAAAAAGTCAAACGTTTGTCCTTCAGTAAACTCCCAAATGTACTCATCCTTGGTCCCCAATACTTCTGATTTACCCTTGTTAACAACACACCTGAAAATGATACTCAAAAACGTCAACATTAATGTTGGTGAGCTCGTAGGTTTGATTCAAAACCCAGTCGTTGTGCCAATATCTCAATCAGTTGGACAATTGTGCTATATGACAATGAATATATGCAATCAATCAAAAACCCATGACTTAGCATCCCCGCTAATCATGTACCAAGACCTAGCATCCCCGCTAGTCTTATCACCAGCGTGTACCACCGCTCTTAGGGTCGCAACCCCGAATGACATACCACACCTAAAGCCTACCAGCTGAAGCTATATTTAGGGCGAAGAACTACACAAAATATCGTACCAACACATATCATTCACATAGTAGTCATAACCACATCAATTGTCCTAAAAACAAAACCACATTTCGCACAGTTCAGAAAATAGTTCAAAACATATTTGACTATCATTTTCCCCCAACGAAAAAGATTTAAAAAATGGGGCTACGAGAAATCACCTCAACAGATGATAATAACCGCATAGATAATCTCTACTCAATGAACCAAATAATCTCTACAACGCACAACGGTGCCCGGCCATGACAAATTTGGAGGTTCTTGGTTCGGTTTTGATGAGAAGAAAACAAACCCCAATATCTTTTCTATAACCCGAAACTGCTAACTATCAACCCACTAATAATTCTCAACCCGTGTTCTTGATAAATCTTGAAAAAAATTTGTTTCTTGCCCTTGTGTTGCTCGTCTGAAAACCAAAGAGAGAAAGAGAGATATACTTTTTTTTGTTTTGATTTTGAAATGCATGAATGAATGTTTTAGGTGGTGGAAGGAATATATGGGTACTATCTTGAGACACCATTTCTATAAAATAGCCATCTTGCCCCCTTAAAGCCTTACTCGTCTAATTTGGATCCTAGGAGGGGTTCGGGTTCTTCTTTTCTTGTCGGGATCACTAAAAATTCAATTTTTCATCACTTTACAATGTTTCAAGAACTTAGTTAATATATTTATTGGTTTAAAAACATTTTTCCAAGAACCTGGGTCATTCACACGACCTATCCCCGAACTAAACTTTCCAAAATTCAGTTTGATCATTATTTGACGTGTCGGGACCCAAAATACGAGTTTCTGTCCAAATTTAACCAAAGCCTTTCAAATGAATTTAAAATCATTCCAAACCTTCAAAAAATGACTTGTCACCTTAGATTCACCTAAAAATTTCACTTTCACAACCGTTACGGTCTTTTACCAATTTTACGAAAAAACCTGTTTTCTGATAACTTTTAAATCATACACCAACGACTTACGTTCTAAATCAACGTTATTTTAAACACTAATTTATTCAACACATAAAGCCATTAACACGATTCCAAATTTACTAAATCCCGTTCTCAAATTAACTGTCGTGTCGGTACGCGCTGCGTGACGATTTTCGCAGTATGCTGGAAAACTTCCCGAAACGCGATAAATAATAATAAAACACTCTGATATGGAAAATACGAATCAAAAGTGATTCTCTTACGAAATCCAAGACTCTCTCAACACCCGGTTAAACCGTAACTGTTTTACGCAAAATAGGTCAACCAAAGTCAACTTTTCAGCTTTCTCCAAGAAAACTAACAAAATCAAAAGACTTAGATATAAAATCATAATATTTTATAATACTTAACCTTAGACAAGTTACCAGTTATCACAGTCTAACCCCCTTAAAAGAATTTCGCCCTTGAAATTCAACTCAAATTTTTAATCACAATTAATAATAGGAAAAATTCCATTCCTCAACTCAACACACTAGTCCTCTATCAATTTGGTCTCTTCAAGTGAGGTGTCTTTTGATTCCCCTAAAGACATAGTTCAGACGTCTAGCTCTTATACTTTCTCATAATCTATCTAGATCTAGTCTCACACAACATGATAGTCTTTCATACCATCTCCTCAAATTAATAGTTCTTCCTAACCTTCGGGTCACATATTGGTTGGGTGTTCGGATATGACCCAGTCCTCGACGTGTCAACAAAACTCTTAGAACATTTGACGGAATCTAGTCCCTCGGTTGTTCTATTTAGTGGGTCCAGTCCTCCAAGAGGTATGTGTCCCACACATCACGACTCTTGCACTACTCTTTCAAGATCATCTAAGGTTTGCTTATCGAAAGTCTAGGCTCTCGCAAGTAGATATTACTTGCTCCATGTACTTTGGGTTCTAATTCATTAAGGATTTAGAATGTTCTTTGGGGTTACTCTACAATCAACTCGGGTTCCAAATCAGCCTACTACCATTACGGGCTAGGCTCCTTACCACTTTATAAGGCTTTATCTAACTTCATGTTCTTCCAACGCAACTATTTGACATGTCACTTGAATATTTTTCAAGTTCCACATAGGTGGTGAATAAATGTGTGAGGGGTCTCACAAGAATGGAAAATCCTATCCAAGGTGAGTGACGAACCATGTCACTAGCCGGTATGGACAATGACGTACTCAAGTACCGAACATATCAACTCATGTAATAAAATAGATTACCATCCATTGATTTCCAAATTTTGTACATAATCATCCTACTACTATCATATCTATGATTTCGATAAGAATCCACTACCGACTGATACTAATCAGTTCATAACTACTACCACTGAGACTACTCAGTTCAAATCTAACACTAACCAAAGCTACAACGTTTAGTGGCATACAAAAATCCTAACCAATCTCATACCATCTACTGCTCTCTACGGCTCCTCTTCTGCTCTAAAGCAGTAACACGACCTCTCATCTCTTGAAGCTCATGCTGCATAGTGGCATGCTGCACTAACATATCATGAATCAGTCTATGGTCATCATACCTAGCCCGTGACATATCTGCCAACCGGGTGTCAACATGCTCTGCCTATTCCTCTAATACCAACAATGGCCTCCACAAGGCTCTAAAAGTTACCGTGGCTCTCTCCTGCTCTTGCTCCAAACTCTTAAACCTATACCTCTACAAAAAGATCTCATCTTTAACCGCTCCTGACCTAGTATACAGCTCCCTCACATCCATATCGATATCCATAACCAAAGTAGGTGGTAGCGCATCCAAACACTGAGTGTGATCATAGAGTATGCTCCCCATAAAGCTCTAACTGTGCCCCTACCTCTATAAACTGATCCTCATCTATCGATATGGTGGCTGTCAGGGTAGCCACTGACGAAGCTATGGGTGATGGAACTACAGGGGATGATGGTGAAATAGGCAAGGAACCAGACGACCACTCAGGAGATGGCGGTGTCTGAACATGTGCATCTAGTGGTACATAAGCTGGAATGTCAGTGTAAACCCTTCCATCCTCGGGATCTACCTATGTATCAAGGGTGGGCTGTCTAAACACAAATACCCTCTCTGCTCCCTGCTGCTCTGGCACAGACCTAGAGCTCAGACCTACCTTGAATGTACTAGGTGCTATCTCCTTAGTCGACTCAAGGGCACGATGCCTAGCCGCCCTGTATCCAAGACCTAAAGGCTCGCTCGCAGATGTATCAACAACTGGAACTGCCTGCTACTGACCCTCGGGTGCAACCTCCTCCTCCTCTATACCAGGACCCTCATCCTTTAAACCCTGACTCTCGTCATCTAAACCCTGACTCTCGTCATCCAAACCCTGACTCTTGTCATCTAAACCCTGACTCTCGTCATCCAAACCCTGACTCTTGTCATCTAAACCCTGACTCTTGTCCTCCACATCCTCTTTAGTATCCTCATCTCCCAACTCGTCCCCCTCACTATCAGTATCTAATATGAGCTCAGATGTACCCCGGTACCTCTTTTTGTAATCGAAGGCCAGATGATGATGGTGATGGTGTCTCGTAAGAGGATCTATACCTCTTACGGAAAGCTAAATCTGACAAGGCCATCGCCTCTGCCACTCTAACTGAATGACCAAGGGACATAGCGATATGGTCACACATAGTCATACATGCTGTCCTACGGTGAAACAAAACTCGGGTGGGTGTAAGGATAGGTGAAACATGAGTAAGTGTATGATCGGGTGACAATGGTGCGGTGGAATCCGATGAAACTGGAGAATGGGATGAAATAGTCCTTATACCTGACGGCTCGGAAGCCTCAAACTCCTCACTCATAAGGGGTACTCTAAAACCTTATGGCTATGACTCCTCTACCTCTGAGGGAGCCTCCTCTGGCTCTGACTCAGTATCAACTAACTGTGCCTGCCTAATCGCTACATAGGGGTCATCAGGTAAAGGGATGGGCACTTAGGAGCTTTGAGCTCCGTCAGCCAGGGTGATAGTCTCCGAATTAACATAAGCTGGGGTAGACATGACTTGTGATAACACGGTAAAGGTTATAAGTATCTCTATAAAATATCATTACTCAAATTACCAGCATCACTATGCTTTACATATATAATCAACATAACGTTTGAAATTAGGTGTTCGTAACTGTATATACGTATATATATATTCTCTTATATATATATATATATATATAGATGATGTGCGGTCGTTGTAGGACTTCTACACGAGAAGTTTTACAACTCCCTAGGCAGTGCACCTAATCATTGTAGTGTAGTATGGGCAAGACTCGGGGTTGTTTATCGTTCACTCGAGGAATAGGTTGGGAAGGCTTAATCACGGTCTACCAGAATTCTAAGGGTTGAGGAAAGATTCTTTTTATATTTTTGTATTTTATGGAAAGCAAGTAAATCATATGTTTGAGAGATTGGTTGGTTTTAGCTAATAAACTAAATATAAATCTACGCTAGTGGTGATAACAATAAGATAAAAGATTGTGTCTATTTAATCATGTATTACTCCCTAGATTGCTTCTCCTAGTGTTGTTGCCTTGTCACCCTTGTGATGATCTGTGTAACTATTTCCTAAAGCATGAACGAATTACACGAACCCGCCGTCTACTTAGTATGCCGCTAGAGCAACGCACATGCAAGGTAGTATGAAGACTATTACACGGCCCCTAGGAGTTTACTAAGTGCATGTAAAATACATTAAAAGTGGATCAACCATATTAGGGGGAAAGGTAGTATGAAGACTGTTACCCGATGGTATATTTCTACACAATCACGTTTCCCTAGACATATCAACAACAATTATAGACAGAAAGCTGGTTTTCTAAGACCTAACGTGCACATCCATCACAAGAAGCAACATCACTAAGATCTACATTCTAGGTTTCATACAATCATAAATAAACACAATAATAAGTTTAGCCAAGCATGTTAAAGATAAAGCAAGAACAATAGATCAAACAACACATAGACATATTGAATGATTAAGTAAACCTTGCTTGATTAAAACATGAATTAGAAAAAGTACAATAGGGTTTTTAGGCCCTAAAATCGTCTCCTAAAGCTGCTAAATGAACTAGGGTTCGTACCCTCTTTTTATTCTAAAGTTACACACTCAAAACCCTAAATTCGGGTTTGTATATATAGGTTCTAGATCTGCGTTTGAGTCGGTGCGGGCTGACGCCATCATGAAAGATGTGACACCATCACTTGATGAGTTGTAACGGCATCGTGTATAGCTGGTGACGTCGTCTCCAGGCTCTTTGAGCACAAATCTTCAAGAGTCTTGGTGTTGGTTTGTAATCTCGTCCATTTCTTCTCCAAATGAGCCCAAGTCACGTGTAATTCATCCAAATGTCTTCCAAATGAGAAATACCTGAAAAGGAATGATTAAGTACCTATTTTAGGCATAAACACATGGATTTTTAGGGGGTTAACGACCCTAAAAAAAATTTATAAAATGACACCTCATATATACATCAAATATACCCAAGAGGTACGAATGGCAAACAAGCACCCTTATGGTTCTAAACAGAATAAGCACTTCAAAGCATCATACAATATCTCAACATATCTACTAAGGGCACACCCTTAATCAGCATCGCTACCAATCAACATACCTACCTAGGCTCTCAAGGCATTATACAATACACAACATAACTACCCAATATACATTCTCAGCTACCGTCGCTACCCGCGACATATCTACTTAGGCTTCCAGGGCATCATTCAATATAATTAAGGCATCATGGCAAGCACTAGGCAATCAACAACACTCTCGATCCCAACACTCACAAGTGTTCTCATACCACATCACTACGTGCAAGTACGTATTACCCAATACGTACGCTCGAGGTCAACTTATTTTCAGGTGGTCTCATCATTTACACATCCCTCCTTTCCTCTAACATATCTTAAGAAAACTACCTCTATCATTTCATGGTCCTTTGTGAATAATATGGCGTGGGGTTAGAGGAAAATTCTTCAGCTTTGCACTCTTATTCATCCTTTATTTATTATCGTTTAGGGGCTGGTACTAAGGCCTCTTTGTGGTTTGACCGTTGGAGTTCTCTTAGCCCCTTATCTCAGATTGTTATGGTTCGTGATATTCATAGAGCAGGGTTTAAGCTTTTTCATTCAGTTAAGGATGGTATTCTAAACGGGAATTGGGCGTGGCCTATTGATTGGTATGTGAAGTATCCTCTTCTTAATATGTATACTATCCCGAGCCTTATTCCTAACACCTTGGATTGGCTGATTTGGATGTCTCATAATAGAGTGGATAAGGATTTTTTTGTGTCTATTTCTTGGGACTCAATTCGGCCTAGAGGAGATGTTGTTAATTGGTATAATATGGTGTGGTTCTCTCATGCTATTCCTCGTCATGCTTTCCATCTTTGGTTGGTTATTAAGCACAAGTTGAAGACTCAAGATACATTAAGGCAATAGGATGTTAGTAGTAATACTAACTTAAACATGCTTTAGTGCCCCTTATGCGGTTTACAACTAGACTCCCATAACCATCTTTTCTTTGAGTGTGATTTCTCTTTTCAGGTTTGGGATCATTTGAAGACGTATGCTGGGTTGCCTAATTCTTCGGCCTCCTTGGACTCGATTGTTGATATGCTCATTCCTATATCGAAGAAAAAGTCTGCTAGAAGTGTGATTGCTAAATTGGTATTTGCGGCTTCGTCCTACTTTATTTGGCAAGAAAGGAACTCTAGGCTTTTCAAGAATAAAAGGAGATGCAAGGATCAACTTATCGAAGTTATCATGACTATGGTTCGGCTCAAGCTCCTCACATGTCGTTTCAAGAGGACGGCTAGTGTGGAATATTTTTTTCAGCTTTGGAATTTACCTACCTCGCTCATTCGTTCATCTCATTAATGGATTTAGCGTTATTGGATTGTTATTGTTTTTCTGGTTCTGTTGGGAATCTTGATTTGATAAGACAAAATGAATAAAAGAATGAAACAAAAGGACTTAAATGCAAAGCTGGAATTCTTCAAAAGATGGAAGATTTCGAAGATACTAGAAGATCTCCTTATTCAGATAAAAGATAACAGAAGATATTCCTAAATGTTTAAAAGATTTATTTGTCTAATTTTTATCTTCCTTTGTAAGTCGTGGACTCCTTATGTTATAAAAGGAGGTTCAGACGTATTGTTTTAAGTGTGCACAAAAAATGTAGTCGACTAAAAATGTGTATGTGTCTAGGTGTCAAGTCTTATTGTAGACGCCTAGGTTTGGTTATTTTAGCCTCAAGGATCTTTGATTCCTTGTTATAGTATAGATAACATATTCTACCATTGATCAAGGTAGAATTGGGGCTTGATGGAAACCTATGAATGAAAAACCTTGTTTGATAATATAATGTTCTTTATTATTCCGCTGTGTATTTATAATCTCTGTAAAACATATCCTAGATTAGCCTAAAACGATCTTCACAATTGGTATCAAAGCCTTGTGGCTCTCGATCTAGGACCAACAAGGTTGTTTTTAAAGTCAAATTTATGAAGAAGAAGGTTTGAAGTTTTCTGTTTTTGAGTACTTGTTAAAAACATTCAAAACTAGGATTTTGAATCTAATTCGTTAAAGCAGAAAATGATGAGTTTAAGCTTTCATGATTATAATCGTTGATCTATTCATCTCTTGTTCATACGCTATAACATTCTGTTATGTGTTAGGGTATCAAACATGGCTTTTTGAAGAACAACATGTACACGAATACAAACCCTACAATGCAATTTTAATAAAGCAGCAGAACAAGTCTATCAACAAAAGATTAGTGCATCACTCATTTTTAAATGTTCATGGTTACTTGATTATGCGAAGGCTCAAGGCAAAGGTTTATGATTGTTTCGTGATGGATGTATGCTTGATTCATGGTCATTTATGCTGTTGATTCGCAAATGGTAAAGATATTAAGGTTGCTTTATGATTAGTATTGCCAAAGATATGTTAATACTGCTTCCATGAGTTACTGGTTCAAATATAAGTTAATACTGCCAATACAATATTAGTACTGCCAGTTTGATGATTCGTTTATTTAAGATTAGTATTGCTCATACTCAGTTGAATGCTTAATGCTGCTGCGTGATGGTTAATACTGCTAAGGTTAGAAGCAGTTTCTACTGTTGTATTTTAGTACTGCTATTGGAAAGCAGTTACTACTGCCCGTTTTGATCTATATCAGACAATACACACACACAGAAGTCGAACAGAACAGAAAACTAAGTTTGTTTATTTTTGGTTTCTACTGTTTGGTTTTTGGATTTGGTTTTAAATGTTCTTAAAAGTTTAAAGGCTCATATTTATTTAGATTAATTGATTACAAAGAAAGTTGTTTATTACTTATTTGAAGATGAAGTGGAATTACTTGGGTACGTGTTCTTATCATATCTTAAAGTGGGTGTTACACTTTGAAGATAACTTGTTCGTGCTTAGAAACGATGTGACAAAGACTTGTCAAAATCTAGCAAAGGTGTGTGATTTTTCTTATGATGCTCAATGCTCACATTTGCTATCACTTTGTACTCAGTGTCTCATAAAAGATGAGGATTTTGTCAAGAGATTGCGATCTACTTATATTTTACAGATTTATTTATAAGTTTGACGTCATGTGGATAGTGCAAGATATAAGACACAAGTTTAGGTTGTTCTACTTCAGCATCAAATTGGTAATACTTACTTTTCTTCATCAGTGATCATTACATAGAGCCTACAGAATTGAAGATTCAAGAAATGGTTAACATATGGGTTTCAGTGGAAGCTTAATGTTAAAATGTTTAACCATTTATATGCTACATGAGGTGAAGGTTTTTACTACTGCTAGTCATTATTACTACTGCTAGTGTGAGTTTCTACTACTCAAGTTCATTTTTCTTATTATGCTTAATGGTGGGTAATTTAAGGAGTTAGAAGGCTTCGATTAGAAGTGTGATATTGGTTTGTAGTGGTCAAGATCAAAGTTGCTTATATTCATATGTCCCCTATTGGATTATGACAAAAAGGGGAAGAAATATTAACAGGTTGCAACTTATAGATCCTTGGTGTGACATGATATAAAGGAAATCTACTTAAGGGGAAGTTTTGTTTCATTTAGGGAGATGATTACATCTCAACTTCAGGGGAAGCTTTGGCTTTATAATGAAGTCCGTACACGACTTTGTTTATTTTGTCATCATCAAATAGGGGAAGATTGTTGGGATTCTTGATTTGATGAGATAAAATGAATAAAAGAATGAAAAAAAAGGACTTAAATGCAAAGCTAGAATTCTTCAAAAGATGGAAGATTTTGAAGATACTAGAAGATCTCCTTATTTAGATAAAAGATAACAGAAGATATTCCTAAATGTTTAAAAGATTTATTTGTCTAATGTTTATCTTACTTTGTAAGTCTTGGACTCCTTATGTTATAAAAGGAGGTTCAGGCATGTTGTTTTAAGTGTGCACTAAAAATGTAGTCGACTAAAAGTGTGTGTGTATCTAGGCATCAAGTCTTATTGTAGACCCCTAGGTTTGGTTGTTTTAGCCTCAAGGATATTTGATTCCTTATTATAGTTTAGATAACATGTTCTACCATTGATCAAGGTAGAATTAGGGCTTGATGGAAACGTATGAATGAAAAACCTTGTTTGATAATATACTGTTCTTTATTATTCCGCTGTGTATTTATATTATCTATAAAACATATCTTAGATGAGACTAAAACGATCTTCACAGGTTCATTGGCTCGTGCTAGTTTGGATGCTTTGAAGTCAGAGTGCCGGCTAAGATCTGTACTCTTTTTTCCTTCTCCATGGTTTTTCCCATTGGGTTTTTCTTGGGAAGGTGTTTTAAGGAGGCGGTCTTGGTTGGCTTTATATACTCATATGTTGCTAAAGAAGGAAGATTTTGAGTCTTTATGTACTTTCAAGTGGTTTTTCCCGATTAGTGTTTGTTAGTGTATTCTGGTAGTAGTCGTTGTTGTGTAGCATGTCACAAACAACTTTAGTGGAGGTTCAAGTGGTTGCTTGAGGTTAATGTAGTACTTTTGCTACATTCCATTATTCTTAACTTGTTCTTGTGATTTATACATTTTACCGGGGTAATCCCCTTTACCAAAAAAAGCATAGTTGATCAGGCTATGCGTAATTTAGGAGATACCATGAATTGCTCAGGCTAATTAACTTTTGCCATGTTCGAAGTTTTACGAAAACTCTAGTTTGGTTATAGTTGCGTTTTCTTTTTATAAAAAAAGCATTCTCTATAACTTTGGCTCTGATTACCAATTTGTCACACCCCGTCAGCGACGAAAACACAAGAATGCGACATAAAGATTCACATAGCACAAGATACAAGATCATACCGTACACTATTTACAAAAGTTTACAATTTCGCAACTTTGGAAAAAGTCAAACAGTTGTCCTTCAATAACCTCTCAAATGTACTCATCCTTGGTCCCTAATACTTCTCATTTACCCTTGTTAACAACACACCTAAAAATGATACTCGAAAACGTCAACAATAATGTTGGTGAGCTCGTAAGTTTGATTCAAAACCCAATCGTTGTGCCAATATCTTAAACTGGACAATTGTGCTATCTGACAGTGAATATATGAAATCAATCACAAACCTATGACTTAGCATCCCTGCTAATCATGTACTAAGACCTAGCATCCTCGCTAGTCTTATCACCAGCGTGTACCACCGCCTTAGGGTCGCAACGCCGAATGACATACCGCACCTAAAGCCGACCAGCTAGAGTTATATCTAGGGCGAAGAACCACACAAAATATCGTACCAACACATATCATTCACATAGCAGTCATAAGCACATCAATTGTCCTAAAAACAAAACCACATTTCGCACAGTTCAGAAAACAGTTCAAAACACATTTGAGTATCATTTTCCCCTAACGAAAAAGATTTAAAAAAATGGGGCTACGAGAAATCGCCTCAACAGATGATAATAACCGCACAGATAATCTCTACTCAACGAACCAAATAATCTCTACAACGCACAACGGTGCCCGGCCATGACAAATTTGGAGGTTCTTGGTTCGGTTTTGATGAGGAGAAAACAAACCCCAATATCTTTTCTATAACCCAAAACTGCTAACTATCAACCCACTAATAATTCTCAACCCGTGTTCTTGATAAATCGTGAAAAAAATTTGTTTCTTGCCCATGTGTTTCTCGTCCGAAAACCAAAGAGAGAAAGAGAGATATACTTTTTTTTGTTTTGATTTTGAAATGCATGAATGATGTTTTAGGTGGTGGAAGGAATATATGGGTACTATCTTGAGACACCATTGCTAGAAAATAGCCATCTTGCCCCCTTAAAGCCTTACTCATCCAATTTGGATCCTAGGAGGGGTTCGGGTTCTTCTTTTCTTGTCGGGATCACTTAAAATTCAATTTTTCATCACTTTACAACGTTACTCAAAGTTAGTTAATATTTTTATTCGTTTAAAAACATTTTTCCAAGAACCTGGGTCATTCACACGACCTATCCCCGAACCAAACTTTCCAAAATTCAGTTTGATCATTATTTGATGTGTCGGGACCCAAAATACGAGTTTCTGTCCAAATTTAACCGAAGCCTTTCAAATGAATTTAAAATCATTCCAAACCTTCAAAAAATGACTTGTCACCTTAGATTCACCCAAAAATTTCACTTTCACAACCGTTACGGTCTTCTACTAATTTTACGAAAACACCTGTTTTCTGATAACTTTTAAATCACACACCAACGACTTACGTTCTAAATCAACGTTATTTAAAACACAAATTTATCCAACACATAAAGCCATTAACATGATTCCAAATTTACTAAATCCCGTTCTCAAATTAACTGTCGTGCCGGTACGCGCTGCGTGACGATTTTCGCGGTATACGGGAAAACTTCATGGAACGCGATAAATAATAATAAAACACTCCGATATGGAAAAGACGAATCAAAAGTGATTCTCTTACAAAATCCATGACTCTCTCAACACCCGGTTAAACCATAACCGTTTTACGTAAAATAGGTCTACTGAAGTCAACTTTTCAGCTTTCTCCAAGAAAACTGAGGAAATCGAAAGACTTTGATATAAAATCATAATATTTTATAATACTTAACCTTGGACAAGTTACTGGTTATCACAATATTGTTCTTATTCAATGGGTTAAAAGAACAAAGTTTGTGTTCCTATTCAATGGATTCAAATGTGGGATATATATTTAAGGTGTTTGGCTGAGATGATTGTGAGTTCGAGATCCATGGTTTTTTTATAAGGTTTGTTTTTTATCTTTTTATGGAAAAAAGAATAAGAATGAAAACTAAATAAAAAATTATTAAAGTTGAAGAGGGTATTTAAGTCATTTTAGTTCGACCAAAGACCAAAGTGAAATCAAACCTTCGCCACACGGACGTTTTTTGCAATTTCAAAACTCGATGGACCAAACGTGCAATTTGGCCAAACCACAAGGACCATTTTTGCAATTCTCTCTAAAAATTATGTTTTTAAGATATATTTAAACGTGTTTACACCATTTGAAAAGTCCTTTATAGCTAAATAATACAAGATAGCATTAGATTCAAGTTATATATTTAAAAAAAGGCATAATCTGAAGGTTGTGATGTCGATACGAATTCCAAACTGAAGTTTTTTTATTTTAGTTTTTTTTGTTTTTATTCATGTTTTTTCTTAATGTGCTGCTTGCGTCGGCTGTGGTTAGTAATTGTGTGCAAGATGATTCCGTTAATCAAGTGAAGCTTCTTTATGGCGCACTTGGTGAGTTTTGCACGTCATCAAACATGCCAGGCAATGAGAGTGAGTCAAAATATAACTTTTTAGTAAAAAATAGCCCTTTTTAAACAGATAATAGGAACACAAATCTTTTAAATAGATGCATTAAAACGATTAAAATCATTTTTAAAAAAGTAGGTTATTATTGAAATAGCATGACTTTTGTAATCAAGTTTGACATACTAATATACAACATGTTTTCCAAAAGAGGTTGGACAAAAGGAGTTTCGGGTCAAACCGACCATTTTAGACCGTTTCCTACACCACCTTTTTGCTATTTTTGCCTTTTGTTTTAGTGTCATAAGCTGATCATGTGTTGTAATTGTGCAAACCTATGATCAATGGAGGTAAAAATCCCTCAAAACAGATTCACACCAGAGGATCTTGATCCAATGTTAGTAGAGTTTTTCGAAGAAAAATCAGCTAGCGGATAAAGGCAGTAGGACGCGAATAGTCATTCAATAACTTTACTATTTGTGCTTACTCTTCAATCTGGCTATGGTTCTAGGAATAAAAATGTAGGTGTTCTTACTTAATAATCTATGAAATTTGGATCTTTGCTTTTGCATATGCTTCATACTTAGTCTGGATTCTGTTCTTTTAATACAACCTTTATTAAACTATTTTTAGTTTCATCTCTTTTGTTCTTTGGCGTCTTTATTATTGTCGTATGATGTTGCTCATGTTAGGTTTATGCATTTGTGTAGGAATCATGAAATCAACTAAAAATTTATGTCGTATACAATCACCCCGCTGCATAGCGCGAATCTAAAACCTCGTTTAGTGTAAATATCGTACTTGCCCTAACATGAAATGACTAAAAAGCATTAAATTAATGTGCTGAGTGTCACTTAAGGCAATGACGTCTTATTTATTTCAGTTTGGATAAGGACGATATATATTAACACCAAAAATTCCCTACAAAAGTGACTGGACTGTGCTTACGCTTTTAAAAAAAGTAAGAGTTGCTAATGCATTTTGCCTATTCCACGGGACGGTGTTTACGATTTACTCATATATTTTATTTATTAATTAAAAGAATAATGATCGGTGATGTATTATTGTGGTGAGCTTGCATGCTTTGAACCACTTGTAAACTATGGAAGACAACAAAACTAAAAACAAATATGATAACATAAAAATTTATTAGGGTCACAATTGTGATTTCCTATGCTAAAATTTGTAATCAGGACACTGAAGAGTACTAGATTAACAAACCCTTTCCAAAAAAAATTATTCGCATGTAAATTAATACGTCTACTTTACTAGTTTAAGATATCACTCAATAATGAACATGCCCATCATGGTTAAAATTTACAAACATATACACAGTCACCAAATTGGTAAACAAATTCTAGTTGATTCAACCTGGATGCAGTCCTTACCTTCGGTTAAGTGTATGCTATCTACGTCGTATCTTCATCAGATCTCGCTTCGACAGAATTATGTATTGTTATTGTTCAAGATAAGTCAATGTTGGGTGTGCAAATCCAATCCCACATCGGTAAAATTATAATCTCAAAGTTAATATATAAGCTTGGTGGGCTACTTCTTCTATCACCAATTGGTTTTATAATGGAACCTCAGTTGGTCTTATGTGTTAAACTTGGTGAAATGATGGGCCTAGGATCTCTCACAATTGGTATCAGAGCCAGGTTGGCCCAGTGGTGGTGTGGATGGTGTTCCCTCGATTAGACCCCAGTTCGACAGTATTAGTGGATCCCGGTAAACCTTGTACAGAAAGGAAGCCGGTAAAAGGCGGGGTGTTCGGATGGTAAAGGTCGGCGGTATGAAAAAGGTGGGATCGTGGCTATAGTTGAAGGGGAGGCCCATGGTGGTTTGGGTTTCAGGGGAGGATTGTTGGGTGTGCAAACCCAATCCCACATCGGTAAAATTATAATCTCAAAGTTAACATATAAGCTTGGTGGGCTACTCCTTCTATCAACAATTAGTTTTAGAATGGAACCTCAGTTGGGCTTATATGTTAAACTTGGTGAGATGATAGGCCTAGGATCTCTCACAATTAGACCCCGCCTTGAAGTCGGCTAACATATGTCGGTTAACATTGCTTGCCCCTCATCCCTATAAATAGAGATAAGGGGTGAAGGTCTCTAAACACACACATACTTCTTATTCTTTCCTTGTAACCGATTCAAGATTTAATAAACTTAATCGTTCGGTTAAACTTGCATTGTTCTTCATTATTCTTCTTTATTTATTCTTCAACGGGTGTCGTTGAAGGCTGCTACTTATGCTCGATTTATACCGCGATCTAGCATTCCGCGATCGAGCTTCGGGTTGTTGTCGTAGTCGTACAACAAGTGGTATCAAGTGCCGAGATTATTGTGGTCTTGAAGTTCGAGGGCTGGTTCAAGGGTTCGAGCAAAGAAAAGAGTTTCGAGTTTTTTCGAATCGCTTTTTGGAGTTGCAGGTTTTTATTAACGGAAAAAGAAGAAGTTTAAACAAGGAAGGTGGTGGTTTGAGTTAATATTTAAACATCACGTGAAGAAATAAGAAAGAAAAAGAGCTACTGATTGGTTGTTATTTTTTCTTTGCACGTGATAAGGTACTGTTATTAACTTGGTGAAAATTGTTGGTTGTTTGACTTTTGATTAGTATAATTAAAACGTCTTTAACAAATATAGTTTTTGTAAGCAAGAGTAGTTTGTGGATAAAGTTTCTTATGGTACAAGTTTTAAAAGTCGTGATACTTGGGGCTCAAGATTATCGACTTGGTTACTTGTTCGTGATCGAGATTTAGGGTTTCTAATTAAATCGATTTGCAAGAAGGTATTTTTTTGTTTGCAACAAGGGTTAAAGTATATGTCGTCGATAGCGATGTTTAACGTCAAAAAATTCGACGGGGCTAATGACTTCGGGTTATGGCGTGTGAAGATGCGGTGTCTATTAATTCAACATGGTTGGGAGGCTGTGTTAGATCCATTCCCGAAACCATGACGAACGCTGATAAAACTACGGCGTTAAAGACGGATATCTACAAGAAATCACACAGTGCCTTACTCTTGTGCTTGGATAACAAGGTGTTGAGGGAAGTCAACAAAGAAGATTTTGCTGTGGGTGTTTGGTTAAAGTTGGAAACTTTGTATATGACAAAGTCTTTAGCCAATAAATTGTACTTGAAGAAGAAGCTATTCACTTTCTACATGGATTCAAGTAAGAAATTTTCTAAACATATAGATGAGTTTAATAAGTTGATCGGTGACTTGGCGAACATAGACGTTGATATTGATGACGAATATCAGGCACTCATGTTACTTACGTCATTACCATCTTCATATGATAACTTTGTGAAGATATTGCTTTATAAAAGAGAGTCGCTCACTTTGGAAGATGTCTTGTCTAGCCTCAATTCACGGGAGTTGAAAAAAGGACAGATTCAAAAGATGATGATGATGGGTTATATGTAAGGGGAATGTCAGATCATCAGGATAATTAAGGACGTGATAGTTTTCGATCGAAGTCGAAAGGTAAAGGAACTTATATACTGAAGTGTTACATATGCTATTATGAGGATCACCTGAAGAAAGACTATCTAAAAAGGAACAAGAAGAAATCAACTAGCTTTGTCAAGAAGAATGCCGGACAGGGTTCTGGTATGCATTCTGAGGGTTATGACAATGGTGACTTGTTGATGGCGGTGAGTGAGGAGAGGTTCTTAGTATGGATCATGGACTCTGGTTGCTCCTTTCACATGACGCCTAGGAGGGACTTCTTGTTTGATTTTAAGGAGTTCAATGGTGGTACGGTTTTGCTCGGTGATAATAGAGCATGTGCCATCAAGGGGACAAGGAAGGTAAGAGTACAAATGAAAGATGGTTCAAAATTTGTGCTTGAGAATGTGCGTTACATTCCCGAGTTGAAGTGAAATTTGATATCTTTGGGCACTCTGGATCGAGAGGGCTATACCGTGAAGTTGCAGAATGGAAGAGTTAAGGTGATCAATGGTTCTTTGATGGTTTTGTCAAGAACTATGAAGGGAAATTGTGTATACTCCTTGGATGGCTGGGCTAAATCAGGTGAAGCTAGTGTCGGTATACAAGAAAAAGAGAGTCTTGCCCAGGTGTGACATAAACGCCTGGGTCACATTAGTGAAGCAGGCTTGCATAAACTGGAAAAAAGAGAGGTGCTTGGAAATAAAGGTCTAGGTAAGCTCGAATTTTGTGAAAATTGTGTTCTTGGAAAATCGACCACAGAGGGAGTTATAGACTATGTCCATGCGGATCTCTAGGGTCCTTCTCGGGTGGAAACGATGAGTGGTTGCCGGTACTTCTTATCGATTGTTGATGATTATTCAAGGAGGGTTTGGGTTCATTTTCTTAGACACAAGAATGAGGCATCAGCATAGGTTTAACAGCAAGTTCAAGGAGTGCAAGCAGTTGGTGGAAAACCAGATAGGTAGAAAACTAAAGAAACTATGAACGGATAATGGTTTAGAGTTTTGTAATCAGGAATTCAATAACTTATGCAAGGAGAGCGGGATAGTAAGACATTTGACAGTTGCAGGAACTCCGCAACAAAATGGTCTAGCTGAAAAAATGAATAGGACGCTCTTGAACAAGGTTAGGTGTTTACTGATTCAGTCTGGTTTGCCAGATTCGTTCTGGGTAGAAGCAACGATGACGACAGCATATTTGATCAATAGGTCCCCATCTATAGCATTGGAGAAGAAGACACCTATGGATTTATGATCAAGACATCCGGTGAATTACGAGATATTGAGGATATTAGGTTGCGTTGCTTATTCACATGTGAATCAGGGGAATCTCAAACCTAGAGCTATAAAATGCATATTCCTGGGGTATCATGATGGTGTGAAGGGATACAGATTATGGAGGTTAGATGATGTCAAACCAAAGATAATCATAAGTAGGGATATGATGTTTAATGAGAGCCTTATGTATAAGGATACTCTCAAGGGTGCTGGTGATGCAAATTCTGGGAAGGATGTTGAGTTTGAGGTAGAACTTCAAGGCAGTATAGTCGAACCAACTATGGATCCTTATACTAGGGAAAATCCAAGGAATGAAGATGAGGAACAAAATGAAGGGCCTCAATAACAGAATCTGGAAAACTATGTTCTGGTGCGTGATAGAGCAAAGAGAACAATTGCTATACCTGCAAGGTATAGGGATGAAGGTGTTGGGATTAAAAGCCTTCTTGAAGTTACTACTGTTAAGGTATTAGTTACTACTGCTAAGCATAAGTTAGTGCTGTTAGTAATCTTAATGAAAAATATGGTAAGTAGTTAGTATTGCTAGTTACTACTGCTAGTGTAAGTTACTACTGCTAGTGTATATTACTACTGCTAGTAATGTTAGTAATGCTAGAGTAAAGTTAGTACTGCTAGTGTAACTTAGTATTGCTGATGAAGATTGAAGAAAACTTTCTAAGTAGTTAATGTTGCTTGTACACAGTTAGTGCTGCTGGTACAAAAGTTACTATTGTTAGTGTTGAAAGTTAATGCTGCTGGATTACAAGTTACAACTACTGAAAGATTACTACTGCTGAAAGGATAAAGATTGCTTAGAGAAAAGATAAATATTGTTTGTGGGATATGCATGAGATATTTTTGTAAAAGATACGTATAAGTTATTTGTTTAAAAGATTATGATAACTTAGGAAAATATTGTAAGCCGGTTAGGACTCCTTGGTGTATAAAAGGAGGTCCTAGGGCACAGAGTTAAATATCTAGAAATTGTTTGTTTTGATATCGATATAGCTTCAAGGTTTTGTAACCCTAACACTATTAAGAGTGTTCGTATTATATTGAGGCTGAAAGTTTGGTAAACTGTTTGTTATTAATCTTATTCATTACTGTTTCATTGAAATTCTTCTTGGTATTATTGACTAGATTTCGCATAGTCTTTAATATTCACAATCAAAGTTTCTATCATAGTTGTTTTGAATTTATTCAATACAATTTAGCCTTATATAAAATAAGCAAGATCTATTCTATTAGGATCAACAAGTGGTATTAGAGCTTGTGAGAAGCTTTGAATAAGAAGAAACTTTACTACACACAAGATCTCTTTTTTCAGAAAGCAACGGATTCTCAATCTACTCAAATCATCAAGCTACCCATACTCCAACTTGGTGATTATGATATCTGGAAGATGAGGATGGAGCAGTACCTACAGTGCATTGATTAAACTCTATGGGAGATCGTAGAAAATGGTAATGCACCCATAGTAACAAAAACTGTTAATGGTAAGGAGACTGTTATTGTTAGCCTTAATTATATTAAGTCAAACAAGAATGTTATCGGTCTTATGAAGTCAAATTGGGTCTTGTAAAGTAATAGGATAGTCGGGTTTAACGGGCTTGGATTGTAATATAATATTGTCTGTGTTTCGGGCTCAAAGCCTAAGATATGCCAAGCCCGACCCAAGTAGAAAAGCCCATACACCTACAGGTTGGATAGGGGTATAAAAGAAACCCTATCCATACATAGAGAGGGTGTTGGTTGCATTTGTTCACTTGTAACTCACAATTTCTCTCTCTTAATCTAACATTCCAAGTTCTTTTCTTCCTTTCTTTTCTTTCTTTCTTATTGCCGGCTCATCAAGGGCTTATTTGGGTTTGCTTATTATTGTGTAAGGATTATATTGTGGGATATCATGTGGTATCACTCGCCAAGAGGTGTTTAGTGTTGGATTCGTGGTAATAAGCTCATAATTCATGGCTTATTTAGATAATAAGCACACGTCTTCATAAGTTTTTGAGGTTTTCATTTGTTAAGCTTCTCCATTTCTTAATCTACTCATTCTAAAGCTTATTTTCTAGCCATATCATGTCTTAGATAAGTTATTAAGTTATCTAATAAGCTTATTCTATTCGGCTTATTTTTTACTTATTCACGACGTGGTGTAGTGGGTTCGATTTAGAAGATTCACAAGAGTCTAGTCCCCTTTTGTTTGATCTTCAAACTAGTTTCTTAGTTTTCTTAAATTTTTGTTGTTTATTTTGAGCTTATACCGAGCTTATTTCAAGCTTATTTCGTGGCTTATTTGTGAATTCTTTTATTTTTGTGGTCCCAAACCAGTTAAGTCAATGGAACATAGATCCAATATTTTTGCTTCATAAGAAAAGGACTACTTGTTTTCTAGTAAAAGTGGTCCTTCACTCAAAAAGTACATCAAGCAGAATATGCACGTTTGAGTCGTCAAGCGGAATATGTCATAGGTTAAGCGGAACATGTATGTTTGATATTAAGCGAAATATGCAGGTTTAAAGTTAAAGCGAAATATTATAGTTCCCTAAGAAAGACACTCTGCCAAATTTTTGACAACTCAAGCGAAATATGTTAAACTGAAGTGAAACATGAAAAAATGATTGCAAGCGAAATATGTTTATGTCGAAGCGAAACATGTTAAACTGTCAAGCGAAATATGTTAATTGACAAGCGAAATATAACAGTTAATTGCCAAGCGAAATATGTTATCGACAAGCGAAATATGCAGGATTAATTTTCAAGCAAAAAAAGTTTTGAATATTCAAGCAAAACATGCAATTGTTAGCCAAGCAAAATATGCAATCCTTCAAGCGAAATATGTCAATTTTCATTTCATGGTTTTTCTATTGATTTTGTAAAATCCCGACAAGTAATCTTTTTCCTTCTCGGTTTTAATCATAGAGTTGTAAAATCCCGTGGAAGTTGATTGCATTCTCTCTCACCACAATACAATCAACACTTCATAACACTTAAGATCCGATATCCATTCACAACTTCATCAAAA
>BQNB010043072.1:0-45726 GCA_026074375.1 Tanacetum coccineum | reverse complement strand
AACGTCTCTTTGAGCTTGGGATAGTTTTTGTCTTGAAAGACTTACGTTTTGCTTTCCCTGACTCACAAGAAGAACAAAGATGATCTTTGACAAATTTCAATTTGGGAAGGCCAGTCACAAACCATACTAAGTAAAGTAGTATATACTACTTCCCCTTGGAAGTTGACCTGATTACATCAAAGTATCAAAGTACACGTATTCCCCCATGATGGTTTCGAACTCTCGGAAGCATCATTAACATGTAGGCACATATACTCGAGAAGTTCTTGTCTTAAGCAAACATCTTGAAAAGTTATGAATGACATTGAAGAACTTTGAAAGATTTTACTTAGACTGT
This sequence comes from Tanacetum coccineum, assembly GCA_026074375.1. Classification (NCBI taxonomy): domain Eukaryota; kingdom Viridiplantae; phylum Streptophyta; class Magnoliopsida; order Asterales; family Asteraceae; genus Tanacetum; species Tanacetum coccineum. The sequence goes on along the minus strand of BQNB010043072.1, from coordinate 45,389 downwards.
GAAGTATCATTAAAGTTCTGTAGCTTCAAATATCCTGTGAGAAGTGCTGATTACATCTCAACCTTTAAACTCTTTGGCTAACTTACCAACCTCGTATTCAGTCGGCTATTGTTATGACCACTTGGTGAAGTAAACCTGATATACTTGAAAAAGAAGTAAAATCCCCTAAATTTGTTACTTAAGCTTGCATTATTTTTTATTGAAAAATGGTGCAGAAGCAAATTTCTAAGTACCCTATACTCCAATCACAAAGTATATGAAAAGTACAACACCTCTTGAAAATTATCCACATCGGCTTCTGCGTGTGACACTAAGTACTACAACGTAATTGCTTTAAGTGATAGTTAACCAGGTCTTCAACCAACCACCCCCACTACTGGAAACTAGATAATCCAAGTCTCAATCATAAACCGTATATGTTCAAGCAAGTCATCAATCAATAGATTGGGTTTGAATAAAAAGGGTAGAAAGTAGAAGGAAGTCTCGATGATGAAATAAGTAGACGCCTTCGTGAAACCCACTTCAATATCAAATAAAGGATACCAAATCAACTTCGTGATCACTTGACATTCTAATACAAATCCATAGCCATTTTGACGTTTTAGTGAATCTTTAATGATCGTTTTAGCATTAAGTGTTGTGTTCGCTTTGGTGTTGCGGAAGGTGTTAAAGTTTGGTTCTTGGCGAAAATAGGTGAAAGTGGCCTTTACCGAAAATGCTCTATTGAATTTGGTTAATGAGAGAACCAAAATTCGAATTTTGGTTTAATTACCGAAATCAGCAGAAATAGTGTATAAATCACCTAGAGCACATGGTATTATCGCCTAGCATAAGACATGTATAAATCACCTAGTCTTAAAAGCAAGTATAAATCGCCCCCTTTAAGACTGCGTATAAAAAGCGCCCTTTAAGACACGTATAAATCGCCGCCTTTAAAACACGTATAAATCGCCGCCTTCAAAACATGTATAAATCGCCACCTTCAAAACAGGTATAAATCGCCGGATCTAAACTCGTATAAATCGCCACCTTCAAAACAAGTATAAATCATCGGATCTAAACTCGTATAAATCGACGCCTTCAAAACACATATAAATTGCCGGATCTAAACTCGTATAAATCACCGCCTTCAAAAACGTATAAATCTCCATCTTCAAACTTATCTAGAAAAACAACTTTTAAAACGCCTAAAAGACATGCTTTTTAACGTTTTTTGATGATTTCTTTTGCAAAACTAAGTATAACTAAGATACTCTTAACATAAAAACATAAACTTTATGGTTTTTAACACCAAATTTTTTTCACTTTTTTTCATGTAAAAAAGTAAAAAGAAAACCATAACAAAAAAATGTTTGGAAACATGTCCAAATAAGCTAGAAACATAAGAAAGAAGAAAATTTTAAGCTTTTTTACAAAATAAGCAACATCTAAACACCCTTGTGGCTTTTGGATTAAAAATAAGCCACAAAAAAGCTTATATAAGCCACGAACACTCTTAATTAGCAAACCACAAACATGAAACTCCCTTAGGCTCTGATGCCAATTGTTACCCATAAAGATTCTAGCCTAAAACACGATCCGAAGGTCGGGGAGGATAAAAGAAATAAGTAGCCATATTATTAGATGTAGAGAGAGAAAGGGAAGATGTGTGTGTTTTTAGAGAGAGAAAGAGAAACACACACACTTATGAGATACAAAATGATTATCCTCACCCCTCTATGGAAGTATAGAAAGGGGGGTATTTATTCTCTTTGTTAAGCTACGTACATTTCCTAACTTGTCATTTCTAGTCTTGCGTATCCGTCTTAGTTAAATAGTGTAATTCCGTATTAGCCGAACATTATTTTAAGGCCATCATTATATATATATATCAATATTTATATAATATATATATATTTTTAATATATATTTATATATATTATATATTTATATATATTATATATATATATATATGATATTGTTCCCCTTTCACCAGAATTTTTAGCATTTGACTTTTTCGTTTCTAATTGTGGGGGTGGCACCCAACATTTTTGAATATTGAGGCCAATGTTCAGTTCTAAGTGTGAGGGAGGGGGGGTTTCTATCGAAATGATCATACTTGTGCTTGTTTGTGCCCCCACTCAACCCTGTTTTGACCAATATATTGTTTTATTTTATTATATATATAAAAAAAAATGATGAAAACAGAGAAAAAAATGATATAAAAATATGTAAGTAGGCCCGTAGGCTAGAACAAGGGAGATTCTGACTTGACCGAGTATTGCACCCTAGATTTCCCCTTAGTTTTTGAGACTAAGCGTTTGCAAGACTTAAAATTTTGAAAAGAACAAAAAATGATAAAGTTGAATATAAGTTAGATGCTAAGCGTGGAGTAGTTGGATCTCTTTAAAGCTCATAGAGGTTAATTGTGGCTTTTTACTCCCATGAGCTAAATAAACGAAATAAAATAATTTTCAATAAATAAAGTTGCATGGTTTTTACGATTCTTAGTTTTTAATCCCTTCGTAGAGATTCCTTCTGATGAAAGTAAGGTACACATCGATGTTTTGTCAGTGTTGTGGGGAAATAGACTATCGTTTCCTGACGGCTCGTTCCCGTTAACTCGGAAGTTAAAAGACCATCAGAATCAAAATTCGGCTATAATAAAATGTAATAAAGTGAAGCCGAAATAAGAGTACTGTTTCTTGACGGTTCGCTCCCGTTGACTCAGTTGTTTAAAGGGTGGAAGTAATAATAATAATAATAGACTGATAAAAGTTTACCATTTTCTGATGGTTCGCTCCCGTTGACTTAGAATTCAAGAAGGTCAAGGAAATTCCCGAGGTCAAAATAAGACTACTGTTTCTTGTCGGTTCGCTCCCGATGTCTCAGTTGTTTAAAGGACTAAGGGCTAATATTGTTGCTATAATAATAATAAAGCCAAACTCGGGGGATATCTAAATAAAGCCTCCGTCTCTAGCCTCGTAGTTGAGTTGTTTCGGATGAAATAAAAAGGATATCCCCTAAATCATGCGAAATTAGAACCTTAATGTGGACCTTGTTCTCAGCAAATCGTTTCTTTAGGAAAGGATTTTAAACTAATTATGGTTTAAACCGGTCTCCTTTATAATGATAAGACCATAAAATAAGTGATCTCAATTCACTTTAAATAAGGATTTTAAACTAATTATGGTTTAAACCGGTCTCCTTTATAATGATAAGACCATAGTCTATTGAAATAAGTGATCTCATTTCACTTTATATTTTCCAAATAAAATCCTTAGAGGAATTAGGAATAAAGGAGCGAGAAGTTGTTGCGCTTACACAATTAACATTTATGAGTAGTGTTAGCATCTAATTTTATATTTAGCTATGATTTCGTTTTAAGCTTGGTTTGGGGATTGTGAAAATCGAAGATGAAGAACTCCCGTACTGAAAGCCTTTTATATAATTTGGATAAATTTTAACTTAGTCTTTTATCTATTAATGAAGAAATGGTTAAAACAGAGTGTTTTTTAAACAGATGATTTTTCTTATACCCCTTTGATGAACACCTTTCTGTTCTTGTTTGATGTGAGGGATTATTAGTTAAGGGGGTTAAAAGATTTTCTTTCCTAGCAAACATTGCGTGTGGGACCAGCAATGGCTAAGTGTGGGGGAATTTTGATGTGTGCTTAAACACACATCATTTTTACTCCAGAAAACACTCTAAAACGGACTAATAACCATAAAATATTAGTATTTATATTTCAAATATGTTTGGTTTGTGTTATTATGTCTTGCAGGTATAAATGATTGAAAACAAAGCAAAATGGTAATTTTTGGGTGAGTTTCGACGACGTTTTCATGTTTATCAATATTCAAACTAACTCGGAAAAATTCCCCAAGCACTCCATTGGAAAGAGCATGAAATTACGAATCTATCGGTACCTTCCTCATCTTTTGACCCTTTCTTGTTTGAACCGGTCTAGCCTTATTTGAACCTTTTAGGTATTATGAACCGGGCCCTAGTAATTACCTCTTAAAAGGATTTTATTGCCTATGTATTACAAGACCACACTCCAGCACAACTAGACATGAGGTATCCCTTGTGGTTTTATCCTCCAGGTCCCGTGTTCAAATCCTGGCGAGGCTAGGTTTTAGTATTAATACCATATGCCACGTGGCCCACTCAGGTGGTGCCATGTGGCAGCAACTGACATGACAGGTTCAGAATGGCAGGTTCAGTACGAGGTTCAGAAAGTTGCAGGCTCAGAAATCAGTACGAGGTTCAGACCTGCATGGGTTAGTACGAGGTCGCATAAATTCGAGGCTACGCGGGATCCGATGTTTCTAGAAGGTGACGTGACATGCAATGATTGGTCCAACACGTTGATATCCACCCATATTGCAGCTGTCAAAGCGCGTGAATGGGAAATTATGAGAATGCCCCTGCTCTCATTTGGGTTATAAAAGGCCACTAGACCCAGCCATTGGGGATTATTAGTTGTAGATGCAAAAACACATAGTAGTTAATTTTTAGCTTATTTGTTTTTAGCTTATTTAATGTAAAAGCTTTTTAGCTTAATTTCTCAGCTTATTGTAACAGTTTATTTTATTATTTAATGAAGATGTTTAAGGTTGGTATCACTTAGCTTATTCCCTTTTGCTTATTGTCTTTTATTTCTTTTCTAGTTTAATATTTTTGTTTGCTTATTTCTTCATTCTCGGTTGATAAGTTTTCGAATAAGCCATTCCTTAGCTTATTTCAAAAGCATAAGCTACATATCTTATTTCGGATAAGCTTTCATCATAGGTTATTCGAATAAGCATCTTAGATCTAGTTTTGTTAGCTTATTCTAGATCTATTTTGTTTAGCTTATTTACTCTTTTGGTTTTATAAGCTCGATTCGAATACAAAGAGGTTACCACGAGTGCTTATTCACTCAGCTTATTTAATAAGCTTTTGTACAATCTATTTTTGAGAGCTTATTTCTTGTTTGAGCTTATTTTGGATTTGCTTAATGTTTTTTTTACTTTCGTATCAAAAAGGTTTTGGAAAATATAAAAGTTGTTTCATGTGGCTTATTTCCCTTTTACAGCTTATTTTCGATGGCTTTTTTTCAACATCTTATTTCGTAGCTTATTCGTTTAGCTTCTTTCTAGTTTTAGTTGTTTTAAGATTTCTAAGCTTATTTCGAATTTCAAAAGGTTGTTTGAGTGGCTTTTCGCCCTAGCTTATTTAGATAAGCATTTGACACCTTATTTTTTATTAGCTTATTTCTCTAGTTTATTTCATCAATAGATCTAGTTTATTTCGATTTATCAGATAGCTTATTTTTGTTAGATCTTATAACTAGTTATTCGAATAAGCTAACTCATAGCTTATTCAAATAAGCTTTTAATAAATTAGTTTCATTTTGCTTTAAATTTTAAATTTAGCTTTAGTTTCTTATAATTTTTGCTTTTCTAATCCGTGATACTTAATATTTCAGATTTAAAGCTTTTAGCTTATAGCTTATTCATTAGCTTAATTGATCTAACCTTGTTTGAGTTTTGATTTTGATGGAACTTACTCTACATCTAAGACGAGGAGCTTAAGGATTTAATAAGCTAGTATGATTTGTTATGTTTATAGCTTTTATAGATTTTACAAGCTTTTTAGTATATAAAGTTTATGACTTTATCAACTAATTAGTTTAATAAAATCTAAATTAAAAATAAACTTAAGTGTTTTATTTAATTTATTAAACCAGGTGGTTATTTCGTTTTTTTTTGCTTCATTTGGGTTCCACTTTCTTTTTTATTTCAATATTTAGTATTTTTAGCTTAATTAGATTAATATGTTTACTATTGTTGATTTGGTTGTTAGTATGATTAGTGAGTAGTTATCATATGCTTGTTAAGTGAGTAGTGATTAGTGAATTAAGTGTGAAACTAAAAGGGATTGTTGATTAATAATTTTTAGATTATTTAGATTACTTGCTTAGTTATTTTGACGGGCAAAATCCGAAAGGATAACTAAATAATAATCTAGTAATTATTACCATAATAAAAGATTGCTTTTAAAATAAACCAACGTTGTGAGAAAATAGTTTATTAGACGAGTACTAATTCATCGATAAAACTTACCTTCACACTTAAGGATCTTTTCACCTCACTTGACAAGCATATTCGTTATATATATATATATGTATATATATATGTATATATATATATATATATATATATATATATGTATATATATATATATATATATATATGTATATATATATATGTATATATATATATGTATATATATATTTAGACCTATTTGCTTAATATTTCATAGTTTAAATATTTAGTTTAAAAACCAACCAAAAATCTTTGATAATCAAGCATCAAATTAAAAACATAAACGTAAATCTCAAATTCATATCTCGCTGTGGACTTGACTCCGGAAGGATAATTATTACTTTTCCTAAAGTAATTCTTATTTCTAACGGGAATATTATTACCGATACGTTCTACGCGAATCAGTTACAAACTAATAAACTCTTGCTTGCATCCTCTTTATTCTATTTTTTCTTTTTTCTCTTTTTTATGCAAGACAAGGATACAATGGAATGAATCACGATACCGACACATATATACATGAGCATCCCCCCCCTCCCCACTTGAGATCAACTATCTTCAAAACCCGTTTTTTCTTCAAATACCCTCTATCATAACCCGTGACTTTCACTAGTGAAAACAAAATTAATCAGCAACTCCCCGATCATGGACTAAAAAACTACAGGCTAGGCTTGGCGATAGGTGTAACGAAACAACATATATTGGCTTACAAAATGAAAGAGAAGGCTCAACAGGTTGCACTAGGGGTATCTTGCACTAAAGATGAGTGCAACAAAGGGTTTTACAAGGGAATTAACTAATCAGTGTGAAAAGTCAATATACACAAAACATATATGGGCTATTTGGAGATAATCATAAAATTTTCCTTTTATTACAGCTACACCAATTACACTAGGTGCAATGCTCGTTATGGTGGTCTCGAAAAGATATACCATGCCAAGTTCTAAAGTCTACTACAACCACCGGTACACTCATTTTTATTGGATTATGTATAAGGGGAAAACGAAAAGGCTTATCCTCACACAATGGAAATATAAGGTAGGGTGTGCTCAGTATAGTCTTAACTAGTTAAGTAATGAAAAACATGTCAAAATTTTATTAATGAATCATTTTTCAAAATAAACTAGAAAAATAAAGGCAAGTATAATCAAATGGGTGTTTATTTCTAATCCCTTCCCCCTACTTGATTCAAACTTATGTATATAAAATTGAAATAGGAAGGGTTAGAAATGGAACGGATTACTCCCCTGGATTTACTCGGTGTGATGAAGAGACAACATGCTCTAAGCCATGCTCCAAGTCTGCTTCCTTGAGCAACATCCACCATCATAGGCAACTTCTTCATCCTGTAAAGCATCCGACTAGACCGGTTTGAGATGCTTCCTTGCAGCTTGATTAGTATCTTGGCACCTCATCCTATGCATTACCTGTATAGCTGTAGGAAAGACTAATACCAAAAGTATAAACCTAGATAAAAAGCATCATAGCATAGAATATACAAAACTATACAAATCCTAACTCACTTTCGTAGGTATCAAGGTTGCATTTAGCGTATGCAATAAGCCTTTTAAACCACTTGGTGGCCCAGGTGGATGAGTGAAGTCTCGTGAGGGTTTCCGTAATTGAGTGGTGATTTTGAAATTTTAATTTAGTTATTACGGCGTAACCATGGAAAGGTTTACACCGTAATTGATGTGGTTACGGCGTAACCTTAGGTGTTACACCGTAACTGCTGCTACAATAACTACATTTACCATACAATTACGGGTCAAGCCAGTCTCGATTTTACCCTCCTTGTTGTTGAACCAACAAAAACAAGTGAAAAACATATAAACCAACTAAAATGCATAAATTGAAATGAGCTAAACTAAAGGATAGGTCGGGTTGTCTCCCGAGTAGCACTTTTCTTTTGAACCAAGTCTTTAAGTTAGACTCAAGCCTCCATCACAGGCTTATTTGGACATCTCCACACATGTCCAATCCACATGTCTCCTCAACCGGTAAATAATTGCTCATCCTGTTCACTAACAAACCAGTGCATTAAATGTGTAATAAAACTTAGCAAACATAGGAGCATACATTAATGGAAATTACTTGACTCAGGAGCATACATTTATGGTTCAAGCAATGCCCAAACTATTTTTGGTGTCTTAGAACTTGTTACCACAATATGCCGTAACAAGCACTACCAAGTCACGCCATAACCAAGCCTGAGACGCATTTTTTATTTAATTCACAAAAACAAACAAGCAGGCAAAATAGGAGAAGAATAGAAGGTTCAAGCACACACAAGCACAAACAAACATACATATATCAATCAAACAATCAAGAACTACAAAAAACCGTTGCCCGACAACGGTGCCAAAAACTTGATGCGTAATTTCTTTTAAATAAAACTACGTCAGGTTTTACATTTATAAAACCCTAACTACCTCGACTATTCCTACGCACTAAAGAGCAGTGTACCCTATCGTGTATAGTGTAGTGATTGGTAAGTATGGGTGTCGACCCAAAGAACGATTTGTGTCTCTAATCGTCTAATTGATTTTGTTATTCTACCTAAGAAAGCAGGAAAGAGAGCTTGTTTTGAGATTTGAGATTACCGTGATTATTTGGTGGTAAGCCTTGCTTGTCAAAAAGGGAATTGGTATAGTGGTGGACAACTTGAAAGGATGAACACATTTAATTATGATCTCAAGTGCAATGTTTAATCGCAACCTTAGATGTGGTCTAAAATCGTTAGGTCTAATTTTGTATTTGAATCCTAACCTATGTCTACTGAGTGGAATGGACTCACAAGGAGAATTAACCTATTCTTAGTATATAGTTAATAAGGGTTCCATTTAACTTATGAGATATGCTTTACTCTAACAGGTGGTCTCCCATTAGCTCGTACTCCTTAACCAAATATTTAATGATAAGGGCTCGCCTCATGGGTAAAGGTCGAACAACTACAAGGATTGGTCTTCCTGAAATCAATCATACGTGCCAAGGTCTTTGAGATCATATAGATTCTTGACTGCACTAAACCTTATATCAAAACTTAGACATGCACACAAGGTTCTAAAAGCGCACTACAAAAATTAATAAAGTAAGCAATAAAACAATAAGATCATAAATTATAAATCACAAGGATAATTAATAAATTAAATGCCAAATAACAAACAATGAAACATAACAAATAATCATAACATCAACAAATTAAATTGCTAAATCTAAATAAATCAAAATAATTATTAAATTAAATTGACCATAATAAGTTGAAGTATGAATCAAGTTATGCCAATTGAGTGCTATCGATCCCATAGTCGAACGCCATAGCAAACCCTGAAGGGTTTTCCCTATACCCAAGCAAGCAAGCTGCCTTCTCTTTTTTTGCTTCTCTTGTGGTCGTCTCTACATCGTGAATGTCAGAATGAATAGAATATTTAGATTCATTCATTATTTATACTAAAATACAAGTTTCGTCTATATACGACTTTGGCCCGTAAAGTTTATGGTGCGAAGCAAAACATTCTATCTTTTTGCACATAATACGCCTCTGTGATGAGTCATCATTACAGCGTAAATGCACCGACTATGTTACGCCGTAAACCTTCTGACGCGACATTCTATCTTGTAGTGTAAAAATATGTTACGCGAACCCTTTGCGCCGTAACCCTGAGTCAGCAATATGATATTTTCCATAATAATAGATTACGGCTTAAATCCTATGGAACGTTACGCCGTAATGCCTCGTCAGCACTAATTCCTTGTAATAAATAACAAATTACGGCGTAACTTTTGCGGGACGTTACGCCGTAATATCATCAAAGCTTCCAAACTCGACATCTTTAATCTTTAAAAATATTGTACCCCTACTAAATAATATAGTAGTGGTACTATTCTTCATTTTCGCTTTTAGTCACATCCTGGAGAAATTTAGTAGCCATCCATCAAATTTAGTACCTCTACTAAATAAATTAGTATTGGTACTATTTTTGGCCATTTTCGCCTTTTTCCATTCCAATGCCTCTAATTACTTGAATTTGCAAAATAAATGAATTAAGTATCGAATTCATATAAAAATAATATAAAGCAAGGCAATAAACGCGAGAATTTGATATGAAAAGTATTAAATATTTGATGTTATCACCTGCATAAACTTTGTTAGTTGAAAAAGTGAAGTTGTAGTGAGAGGAAGGATCGCCATTCGCTGCCCCTAAGAAGACTGGGTGTGATTATCCAGTCTTCTCAAAAGTCTAGGACTTTTGGGACTCTTTTCATTTATGACTTTGAATTAGAGGGTGGGATCGCCATTCGCTGCCCCTAAGAAGACTGGGTGTGATTATCCAGTCCCCTTAAAGTCTAAGACTTTGGGACTCTTTTGATATTGGTTTTATAAACCACTGAGTCTGAGTAAAGTTCAATTCATACATGGACCTGACTTTCATGCACAGAATGGGATAATCCTAGCAAAGTCCAGAGGTTTGAGGGTCAATCCTTAGGTGTTTATATCCTGGGGATCATTCCCTGAGTGCAGACTCAGAGTGTACAGAAAGTTTTGGAATTTAAGTGCTGAATCTGACTCTCTAGTGGGTCAGGGGTAACCCTTAACTTCACCACTCTCTCCTAGAGAAGTTTGAGAGTGTTTGCTTATAGTGCCCCTTATATTTAAAACTGATACCTTTCGGTATCAACGATTTGAGGCTGGTTTACTTGATCCTCTGCCAAATCGAAGGCTCCTAGACTTTGGGTGGCGTCAGCGGTGGCCACTGTTTCCTCAGCAGGCTGAGTCTCAGCGACTTGTTTCTTTTGAGGTACATCCCTGACCTGCTTTGAAGACTTTGGTGTGGAAGAAGGTGGGATTCTCTTCTTCTTTGGCTTTAGGTCAGTTGGTGCTTTGGGCTGAATGACAGACTGCATAAAGGTCCCGAACGAGGACTTATCAGTTGAGTCATTAGCATTTACCTCCCCAAAGGGAGGGAGCAAAGACTTGATGGGGTCTGGAGAAAGCTCAGCGACTTTGCACATATGGGCAGTTAAAGCAGTTTTTGTGGGTTTAAAAGAAAGGGCTGTAATGTAATGAGGTTTCAAAGTTTTAAGGTTCTCATTGGTGTAAGCTTCTCCCAGCGGATGTTCTAAAATGAAAGACAAATATCTTGTATAACAGATGTTTGATTTTCTTTCCTTTTTGCTAGTTACAGGGTGTAGCTGGGCAACCAGATCAGAGAATAAAATACTTGCTATGTCAACATTTAGCCCCCATCACAGGCAGTACGCAATACTTTATTGACTGGCATTTAGCTGATCATGAGACCCCTGCATGTCTCCCAGATATTTCACGATGTACTGCATCAGAATCCTCCATTTAGGTGAAAAATACTTAATTTTCACCGGGGACGAATTAAGGAGGTTTAGAGGATGAAAGAAAGGTATCGTTCTCATCAGTAAGTCACAGAGTTGCTAGACCAGCCTTCACAGTCTCCTTTGGGGGAATTGAAACAAAGTCTCACTACGTTCTAACCCGATGACAGTTGTAAACACATCAAGATTAAACGAAAGTGGTTTGTCCAAATAAGAGAGAGTGATGGTGATCGGTTTCATTGCGGTATCTGCCTGGGCTGTATACCAGAATTCTCGAAGGTATTTAGGGTAGTAAGCCGATGGTTGGTCGGTTAAAGCAGCAGATATAAAACTTTTTTATAGAAATTGAAGCATGGGATGGTAAGAAGTGTTTTTGGATTCCAACAAGGCAATCCCATTGTTAAAGTTGATGGTACCATCTTCCACTTCAAAATGAACGTTTTGTGTGGGTGTGAGCTGTTTTGGTTGTTGTGATTGCGAAGAAGATTCTGAAGCCATTGTTGTTTACAAAAGAAAGATTTTGCTTCGTTTTGGATGAAAGGATTTGTGAGAGATGATGAAAATGGTGGTTTTAGGGTTTTGATTGTAAAAAGTGATGTGTGTGTGTATGAAAAAAGGTGAATAATTTATACCAAAATTTTTTATATGTTTGAAAATAAAAGTTGTTTGAGTTTCGCATTAAATGCGAGTGGTAAAACTGTCACAAAACGTGAGCCCCCTTTCCCCTTCGTGTACTGTAATTTCTGCATTTTCTGAGAAAGTTGGTAAAAAGCTTTTGAGTATATTTGAATTTAATATTAAGAATGTTTGTCTTTGAACTAGGTAGTTACATTTAAGTTACCTTAAAAATATTTAATATTCACGTCAGAGAATCACTTAAAGCCTTTTTCTTATCAGAGACCTATTTTTCAATATTGAGCATACCCAACTCAGTGACCAATCTAGTAAAGCTAGGATCAGCTGGTGGTTTAGTAAAAATATCAGCTAATTATAAATCAGTGAGTACAAATTGAAGCTCAATGTCATCTTTTAAAAATGGTCTCTGATGAAGTGATACCTAATGTCAATATGTTTTGTCCTAGAGTGCAGTACTGGATTGTTTGAAATGGCAATGGCACTTGTATTATCATAAAATATAGGCACCTTGTCATAGAGAACATCATAGGCAGCCAGCTGACTCTTAATCCAGAGGACTTAAGAATAGCACCTAGTGGCAGCTACATACTCAGCTCTCAGCCTCAGCTGATGACATTTCCATAAAGCTTTGCTTCTTTGCACTCCAATATACTAACTTTCCACCAAGTATTTGACGTTCCCCTAATGTACTTTTTCTATCCAGGTTTCATCCAGCGTAGTCTGAGTTAGAGTATGCTTTCAGATCAAAGCCTGATCCTTTTGGATACTAAAGGCCTAGATTTGGAGTTCCTTTAAGATACTTGATTTTTTTTACAATAACAAGGTGGGATTCCTTAGGGTTAGCTTGGTACCTAACATAAAGACATGTGGAGAATTAGATATCATGTCTGCTAGCTGTAAGATACATCAGTGACCCTATCATGCCTCTGAAGAATGTCTCATTAATAGAGACCCCTAACTCATCAGGGCCCAAATTATTTAGGGGAAGCATAGGGCATTTCATTGAGGCACTATCAGCTAGATCATACTTTTTGAGTAAATCTTTAACATATTTTTCTTGACAAATAGAGATTCCTTTGAAATCTTGTTTGATTTGAAAACCCAAAAAATAAGTTAATTCATCCATCATACTCATTTCATATTTTTTGGCCATCAGCTTGGCAAATTATTTACTAAGTGTTACACTAGTTGATCCAAAAATGATATCATCCACATATATCTGTACAATTATGACATCACTCTTAGTTTTATAAGTAAAAAGAGTGTTGTCAATGGTACCTCTAACAAACTTGTTGAAGCGGTTGTTGTTAGACTTCAACAAGAAGTTTTACAACTCTCTAAGTAGTGCACCTAATCGTTGTAGTGTAGTATAGGCAAGACTCGGGGGTTGATCGTTCTCTAGGAGAATAGGTTGGGAAGGATCGATTAAGATCTAATAGAGGTCTACAGGGTCAAGAGAAGATTCTTTTTGTATTTTTATTTTATAAAAGCAAGTAAATATCATGGTTTGAGAGGTTGGTTTGTTTAACTAATTAAGCTAAATATAATCTAATCTACTGTATTTACTTAATCATGTACTAATCCTTAGATTGTTTCTCCTAATCCTGTTGCTTTGTCACACTTGTGATGATCTGTGTAAGTATTTCCTAAGTCATGAACGAATTACATGAACCCGCCGTCTATTTAATATTATGTTAAGGCAAAGCACAAGTAAGGTAGTATGAAGACTATTACAACGCCCCTAAAAGTATATTAAATGCAATTGAAATATCTTAAGAGGGATCAACCATATTAGGGGTAAGGTAGTATGAAGACTGTTACCAATGGTATCCTTTCTACACACTCGCGTTTCCCTAGACGTCAATGGCTAGTTTTCTAAAGCCTAATGCGCACATCCATCACAAGAAGCAACATTAAAAGGATCTACAATCTAAGTTTCATACAATCATAAGTATATACAAAGGAGGGTTTAGCCTAGCATGTTATAAAGAAAGCAAGAACATAAATCAATCAAACAACACATAGACATATTGAATGATTAAAGATAAATAATATTACTTGATTAAAACATGGATTAAGGTCAGTTACAATAGGGTTTTGAGGCCCTAAAAACGACCTAAAACTGCTAGAATGATTAGGGTTCGTCTCCCAAAAGTTATACAAAGTTACACACTCAAAACCCTAAAATCGGTTTTGTATATATAGGAAAAACGACGCTGAGGCTGTCGCCACGTCGATGGTTCTAGATCCATTTTAAGACGGCTACGTTATGACGCAGTCACAAAATCCTTGACGTCGTCACTTTGAAAATCACGACGCCGTTGCTTTATGCTTGCGATGACGTCTCCACGCTCTGTATGCGTGGTTCTTCAAGATACTTGGTGTAGAGCCGCGTTCTTGTCTGTTTCTTCTCTAAATGAGCCTAAGTCACGTGTATTTTCTCCAAATGCCATCCAAGTGCTAAAAACCTAAAAACAAATGATTAAGCACATAATCTGGGCATATTTGCATGATTTAGGTGGTTAAATGACCCCGAAATAGTGTATAAAATGACACCTCATCACTTGTACTAAATAAGGAATTTTAAAAGAGTTTTATACCATGCTTCGGGCGCTTGCTTCAGCCCATAAAGTGCTTTATCCAACTTACAAACATGATTGGGAAATTTACTACTTTCAAACCCTAGAGGTTTTTGAACATACACCTCCTCTATGATTTTCACATTCAAAAATGCACCTTTCACATCCATCTGATGGCTTCTAGTCTTGCAACAGGTGTAAAACCCATGTATGCTACATAAGCAAGAAAAATCCCGATGGCTTCTAGTCTTGCAACAGGTGTAAAAGTTTCTTCATAATCAATCCCTTCTTGCTGATTATAACCCTGAGTAACCAGCCTAGCCTTGTTCTTTATAACAACCCCTTTGTTATCCATCTTGTTTTTCCATATCCATTTGGTCCCAATTATGGTTTTACCATAAGGTTTAGGGACCAAAGTCCAGACCTTGTTCCTTTCAAATTGATTCAGCTCTTCTTGCATTGCAACAATCAATCCTTCTTCTTCCAGAGTTTCAATCAGCTTCTTGGGTTCTATTTTAGAGAGAAAATTAACATACAAGCATTCATGAGCTGATGTAGCTTCTGAGTCTCTGACTGTGCTTCTGGTTGTAATACCATCCAGAGGTTCACCTATGATGTTAACCAATTTTATATGTTTTTTGTTAATACAAATAATGTCTAAAAACGTTATTTATTTTTTCAATCTCTCGACGTTTTGAAGATAACAAAATGTAAAAATGTTAATGATAAAAATAAACTTTAAAAAATTATTAATCGTAAATTTCCATTTCAAATGTAAATCACTTAAGGTATGTATAAACAAATTATTAAACATGATTAGTGATCAAGAAAATAATTTTTCTTAACCATCACATTTTTACAAAAGTATTTTCACAAAAATAAATATATATACAAAATACTTTTAATTAATTAAAAGAAAAGTTTTATTAAAAACATAAAATTGAAATTCAAATTCCCCCCCAAAATGGAAGCTTCCATAACAGATAAAACCTTCTCCACTAAAAGACAAAAAGGGGAGCGTCAATCTAGGGGCGGCCCTTTAAGTGGCTAGGCGGCCCCCAGATATATCTGGGACCGCCAAGACCGCCACTAGCTGACCGTTGGGGATTCTTGCCTATAAATACTGCACTATTCTCAGCAGAAAAAGAGACCTCTTTGCACGAAATTTTCCAGTCTTCTTTCTCTCTCTAAAAACCTTCTTTCTCTCACTAAATCTCTTGATTAATAACATTGTTTGATCTTGTTTCAAGTGATCTAATCTCTTCTTCTCATTTCTCCCCTCCTCTCTATCAAGTTCAAGAGAAGAACATTCGTATTCGCCAATAAATGAATTGTTGTAGTCTAGTGATTTCTCCTTCTTTCTTCTAAGAACTAAATCTCTATCTTAATTATCTTGTGTGGTTGTGTAAATCAGATAATGTATAAATCTGATAGTGTAGATCTCGTGATTGTGTATTACTTGTGAAGTGGTAGATTGGTTCTAGCTAAGATTAGGACTTGACATTTAGCTTAGTATCGAAAAATAAAGTAAGCGACATGTAAACGATTTTCTCTGCCTGAAGGGAGCTTGTTGACATAGTAGGATACTCGGGGAGTGAAGTAGGGCGAAGAGGAGCTTCATAGCCGAACCACTATAAATCTTGGTGTCTTGGTTTGATTGTTCCTTCTCTCATCTCTTTATATTGTTGTGATTGTTATTTATTGTTTGATTAGTTGTAGCTAGTAGATACGTACATTGTTGGTTCATATTGTTAGTTGGTTGAACATATACTCGGATCTAACAAATTTTAGAAGTAAAATTTTAAAACCACAATTAACTTGTAAACTATTCAACCCCTCCTTCTAGTTTCCACAATTGGTATCAGAAGCTAAGGTCACTCAAGATTTTTAAAATATACTGTATTTTAAAGCTTGGATCGATCTATGGATTCCGATAAATATCTAAAAGGGCAATCCATGCAAAGACCACCATTTTTTGAAAGTGATAAGTTTTATTTATTGGAAAAATAGATCCAAGACTTATGTTAAATCAAAAGATCTTGATCTTTGGCATGCTATTACTAACGGTGATTTTCAACCTATTCAACAAACTCCAGAAACCAAATTAGATGAGGTTATCCCTTTTGAAAAACAAAGTGATGATCTTAAAAAGAAGCTTGCGAAAAATAACGAAGCCAAAATGGTTATTTACAACGCTTTGCTAAGAAAAGAATATAAAAGAATTTTCATGTGTAATATCGCAAAAAAAATTTGGAAAAATTTGTTAATCACCCATCAAGGTAATAACCAAGTCAAAGATAACAAGATTGACCTTTTGGTACAACAATATGAACAATTCATTATTTCTGAAGACGAATCTATAGATAGTGCTTTTGCTAGATTTAATACTATCATTTTCTAGTATAAAAGCTCTTGATGAAGGTTATTCTAGCAAGAATTATGTTAGGAAGTTTCTTAGGGCTCTACATCCTAAATGGAGAGCAAAGGTCACGGCGATTGAAGAGTCGAAAGACTTAACATCACTGTTACTTGATGAACTCATCAGGAATCGCAATGTTCAAGAGATGATCATCAAGAAAGATTATGAAATAGTCAAAGCTAAGGGAGAAATAAAATTTCTTGCCTTAAAGGCTAAGAAAGAATCTAGTGATGAGGAGTGTTTGACTTTCGGAAGTGAAGATAAAGAATATGCCATGGCAGTTAGAGACTTCAAGAAGTTCTTCAAGAGAAGAGGTAGATTCGTGAGACTCCATCGGAATGACAAAGAGACGTTCCAAAGAAGCCGAGATGACAAGAACGGAAAAAATGATAGCAAATCATTTTTTCAAGACAAGAACCAACGAGCTTTCCTCGAAGGTTCTTTGAGTGATAGCGGTGAAGAAGATGATGAGAAGGTCAAAGACGAGACGTGTCTCATAGCTCAAGCATCAAATGAGGTATGTTCCGATTCCTCTTGCTTTAGTGATAAGAACTCATCAATAGATGATTTAGCTCTAGATAATGAATATGACAAACTATGCAAAATGAGTCTAAAAATAGTCACAAAGAACAAAAGATTAAAAGTCGTTAGAAACAGCTTAGAAAATAAGATTAATAAACTAAAAGAAAAATTGTCCATATTCGAGAAAAATAAGGGAGTTGATCTCGAATGTACAAAATGTCAATTGCTTAGAATTGAAAATGAAAAACTTACTTATAGAGGAAGTATTAATACTAACAAATTTGGAATAGAGTACACGTTGCTTAAATGAAATGTTAATGTAATCAAAAAATATCCGGAGATAAATCTAGGTTAGGATTTAATTCACCTGATGCATCAAACTGTGGAACTATGGAAATAAAAATTTGCAAAATCTCTCAAAAAGAAACGTTCTCTAGTGGAGGTCCCTTAAATAAGGGCGGCCCCCATATAGCAGAGGCGGCCCCCAAATCAATTATAGGACCGCCTGGTCTGTTCACCAGGTTCTGAGAAATCTATTTCTTTTTAAAAAAAATACCATTTTTGGTCCTATGTCCAAAACATATAATGGTTAAACAAAATTTAAAGTTCCAGTTGCTAGTGATAATTGAAGTTAAACATTTTTACAAGCCATCGTTTAAACCCGGAGTTGGATTGTTCAAAACCAACCTTTAGATCAAAAAACTCCATTCACCTCTAGAAGAGCTATTAATCAATTATCTCGTCCTATACACCGCAATTTAAAAAAAGAATGTTGGTCGGAACAAAACAACTCATGGTTTTTTCGTTATCTTGGAACAATTTCCAACGTCGAAAAGATACATTTGCCAGGGTAAATGTGTCTTCCAATTTCTTACATCCCAACCAATTGACATCAAATGCAAAGGTGTTTAGCACTAACAACTTTGGACCATGTGATATGGGGACCAATTATTTGAGTTATAGTCTTATATAAATAGATTATGCCTTGGGAAAAGTCGAATTGGTAAACACGATGAGGTGGGATATCAAGGATTGGGAATGCTTAAAACACATGGGTGTACCGAAAGCTCTTCTCAAGCTACAAGGCATACAATGGAGGTAATGTTATTTTTGGTAGCAATGTTCGCGGTAACATCATTAGCAAAGGTACGATTTTGAATGACTCTCTCAAAATAGATAATGTAGAACATGTCGATAACTTAATATTTAACTTCCTAAGTGTAGGACAAATATGTGATAATAAGTGTAGAGTAACTTTTTCTGAACATGATAGTGAAATTGCTAAGGATGGTAAGGTTATAGGTAGAGGTATTAGAAAGAAAGGCTTATATGTGATGAAATTAGGAAATAAATCAAAAGACTAAAATTTTCTTGTAACAAGTTATGATAATTCCACGTTGTGGCATACGAGATTAGGTCACGCTAATAAGCGTCTCATTCAATCATTAGCATCTAAGGAAATAGTTAGAAACTTACCTAAGCTTAAGTTTGATCAACACTTCTGTGATGCTTGCAAAATTAGAAAACAAGCTCACGCTAGTCACAAAGCTAATAATATAGTCTCAACGACTAGATGCTTAGAAATCCTTCATATGGATCTCTTTGGTCCATCCGCCGTACGGAGTTACAGAGGAAACCGCTACACCTTAGTCATAGTAGATGACTACTCTAGGTATACTTGGACTAGATTTCTTAAAGATAAAACCGAAGTCTTTGGTCAATTCAAAATATCTAGTAAGAAAATTCAAAACCAATTAGGATGTACAATAGTGTCAGTAAGAACCGACCACGATAGAGAAACTGATAATTATGTGCAATTTGGAGAGTTTTGTAATGCCAATGGTATTACACATAACTTCTCAGCTCCACGCACTCCACAATCAAATAGCGTGGTAGAAAGGAAAAATAGGACACTACAAGAAATGAGTTAAACAATGTTGAATGAACAATCGTTACCTCAAAAGTTTTGGTGTAACGTCGTAGATACTTCAACATACATCCTCAACCGAATCCTAATTAGAGCCATCATAGGAAAAACACCTTATGAACTCCTGAGAGGTAGGAAACCTACTCTTGATTATTTTAGAGTGTTTGGAAGCAAGTTCTTCATTTTAAACACTAAAGACTACCTCACTAAGTTTGACCCAAAGTCATACGAAGGTGTCTTTTTAGGTTACTCCTAAAATAGTAAAGCATACATCATCCTTAATAAACACACTAGGAAAATCAAAGAATCACTCAACTTGACATTCGATGAAATTCCTCCACCCTTTAAGACATCACCCTTGGTGGATGATGACTTAGATGAAGTAGAAGCAATTAAAGTTGCCGAAAAAAAAATCTTAGAAAATGACATTAAGGATGAAACTTTAGAGATTGACGAAGTAGTCAATATTAAGGAATCTAGAAACCATCCATTAGAAAATGTCATAGGAAACCTTAACCAATCACAAGCCCAAAACCAAAGTAACTTCTTTTGTTTTATATCAACTATACAACCTTAGAATGTGAATGAAGCCTTAACAAATGAAAGTTGGATAATCGCTATACAAGAAGAATTAAATCAATTCATTGCTAATGATGTTTGAGAGTTAGTTCCACAACTTAAGAATATGACAATCATAGGAACTAAGTGGGTGTTTAGAAATAAGTTAGACGAGAACAATATTATTTCTTGAAATAAGGCTAGGTTAGTTGCTCAAGGATATAATCAACAAGAGGGAATCGATTATGATGAAACTTATGCCCCAGTTGCTAGACTTGAGTCTATTAGAAACTATTAGCTTATGCTTGTGCGTTAGATTTTAAGCTATTCCAAATGGATGCAAAAAGTGCATTCTTGAACGGTTTTATCAATGAAGAGGTATACGTGGCACAACCTCCAGGATTCATTGACTTTGAAAAACCGAATCATGTTTATAAACTTAAGAAAGCTTTATATGGTTTTAAACAAGCACCCAAAGCTTGGTATGATAGATTAAAAGCTTTTCTTGTTAAACACGAATACAAAGTGGGATTGGTAGATAATACACTTTTTACCAAGTAGAAAAGTTCAAACCTCATCATCGTTCAAATATATGTTGACGACATTATATTCGGCTCAACTTGTCGAGACATGTGTGATGAATTTGCCAAAATCATGCATGATGAGTTCGAGATGAGCATGATGGGTGAACTCAACTTCTTCCTATGATTACAAGTAAAGCAAATAGAAGATGGTATCTTCTTTAATCAATCTAAGTATATTAAAGAAATGCTTAAGGAATTTAGATTAGAAGAATCTAAACCAATGAAAACCCCCATGTCCTCCGATACTAAACTCGCGAAAGACGAAGAGTATGAGTCGGTAGATAGTACCAAGTATCGAGGCATGATAGGTAGTTTATTATACCTAATGGCAAGTAGGCCCGATATCATGTTTAGTGTCTGCCTTTGTGCCCGCTTCCAAGAGGGTCCCAAAACCTCTAATCTTGAAGTGGTTAAGCGTATCTTCCGATACATTAAAGGCACTACGCACTTAGGATTATGGTATCCTAAGGGGACTGACATAGAAACAGTAGTAAATACCGACTCTGATCATGCGGGAGATTATGTGGACCGAAAGAGCACTAGCGGTATTTGTACGTTCATGGATGTTGTTTGACATCTTAGTTCTTGAAGAAACAAACCGATCTTGCTATATCCACTACTGAAGCCGAATACGTAACCGCTGGAAAGGCATGTCAACAAGCACTATGGATGAAACAAGCTCTTATCGACTACGACGTTAGACTCGAAGACGTCCTGATCATGTGCGACAATAAAGGCGCGATTGACCTTAGCAAAAACCCAGTGCAACACTCTCGAACCAAACACATCGAAATTCGTCACCACTTTCTTCGTGATAATGTCCAAAAAGGACATATCTCTATCGAAAAAGTGCCGTCCGTTAACAATATCGCCATCATTCTTACTAAACCTCTTAAACGAGAATTGTTTAACTATCTATGTCTTGGTTTAGGAATGATGGAACACATTCCATAAATCGTCTTCTTTTTTCTGTCTCGATTCTAGTCCGTGTTCCACTCTGTGTCGTGATACCTTAAATACTTCGTCCGAAGTACTTTGAGCATTTTTAATTCGCAAAATGCAAATTAAAATGTCACTCCTCTTTGTAAAAAAAATCTGTCAAAATTTAAGTCCAAAACCCTCAACTGAGGGCGGCCCCCATATCTCCGATGGCTCCCAGATTAAAACTGGCAGCCCCCATATCGATTTGGGACCGCCACCAGTGGAACCTTATGTCTGTCAAACCTATTTTTGTAAAATAAAAAACCAAACAATCCCTTCCTCTTGCTGCAGCGACAAAAACGACCCACACACACTAAAAACTCAAAATTAATCAAATTAACTCAAATTTAAGATAAAATCAACACCTACAATCATCCCTAACATCATTAACATCATCAATTGTAAGTCATTTCTTTTATTTTCTTTCAAATCATGTCTAGGGTTCATGATGAACACAAAAATCAAAATTGGGGATTTTCATTTTTCTTGTGTTTGTGTTCAATTAGGACTACTAGAATACAATGTATAACTAATATGCTTCCCTTAGACATAGGATTTGCAAGATTGAAGTATGCTTTGTCAAAAATTATTTTCGCACAAAACCCTAATTTTATTTCCAAATCACTCACGTTAGGATCACAATAAAATTGTTGTTATGCATTGTTAATACACTCTAAAAACGTTTTTGCATACATGCATAATGATCTCATAAACAAAACTCAAGATACATAATTCATATGTATTTTTCGACATGTTTGGATGAGCAAAATTAAATTAAGGAGCGTTTAGGTTAACTATTAGGTATTCATTTCTAGGTCGAGTTAACTATTACTCCACATATGTTGCATATAGGTACACATTAGACATGTGTTCAAAATAACAATACAAGTATAAGATAATGAAATATGATGTTGATTATTTTTATTTTTAGGTAACAATGCCTCGAATCACCAAACTAGATCACCAAAATACCCGTAACTACATTCCACTCATATCAAACGAATTCAATCAACCATTAAGAAGCACCATTGCAAGTCTTGAAAAATGGTACTTTCATGAGGGTCGGGTTGTAAGTCAAAATTTTGAAAACATAGGTCATCTTATTGCCAAATTTGAGTTAATCGGTTTTGAGTGTTTAGTAAACATAAACAAACAAATTGTTCTTCGCTTTGTTCTTGACTTTTATAGCCAACTTTCTTTTGACTATAATTCTGAAGGACACTTTGTTGTCAACTTTGCCATTCAAAATAAGTCTTTTTCCCTCACGGTCGAAGAGTTCGGTCATATATTAAAATTTCCGTTTGAAGGTCATGTCTCGTACACTGACATGTGGTCACTTGACTACTTGGCAATAAGTACTCCATCAAAGGGTCTTTCTAAAACCATTCCTCCTTCTCCAAGGGTCATAAAGTCTCTTGTTTAAACTCCTCGACAAGGTCAAGTAACTCGTACCAAAAATAAGAAAACTATTGTAGTCATTGAAAACGAAATTTTAACTTACGAAATTCAAACTCATATGAAATCGTGGGTTGAAATTATTCGTGAAAATGTATTTTGTCTAGGAGGTCATCGGTTATGAAAAAGTGTTATGTCTAGGAGGGTCATCGGTGATCATTCCCCAGGGCTTGTCTTTGTCATAATGCTTTATTGCATTGATACCTCTGCCAAAAAAAAAACTAGCATTCTGATTCTTAAACGAAAATTTGGAAAAGGATTTAAAAACCAATCCTAAATTCATTCTACCCTTTGGAATGCATTATTAACTAGATTATTAAAATATGTTGTGTCAAACATTTCCCGCGTTACAATTGATTGCTACATCTTTTAATGATCGAGTCATGCATCCGCCTCCGCTCCATACATATACGAGCGAAAGAAACCGATCGGATCATGGCACAAAAGATGTCGTGAACTCAAATCCTAGCTCCCTCCTCCCACTGCTCATAATCATTCATCTTCATCTCAATTCATTTATTGAAAATGATGTACGAATCTTACTCAACTCAAGCACTTCCGTCTTTACCTCAAACTCCATTAAAATTAGTCAAATTTTTTTCCTTAGAAGTCTTTGAAAACCTAACCCCATGGAAATCAAACTTTAACTCTACCAAATCGAGATCATAAACCACCAAATTCAACATCAAGATGAACACCGAAAAGGGTTAAGGTCGATCGGAGAATATTCACTTAAGAGGACATGCAGAAATGGGAAACAAGAATGATCATAGCTTGAATGACTTATTGCTATCCCCTTCTAATTAGTACTATTTACTTAGATCACACATAAGTAACTTATTACTTATTTCTTATGATATAGAGTGTATAAGGCAATCACAAGTGCTATGGGTGATTCTATCAATTTTTATCAACCAACAACTTATTTGCTTTTTATTATTATTAATGTGAATTCCTGACTATGTGAAAACGCATGCAGTATTGATTTATTACTAGCTAGTTAAAATATGCATGTTAAGCCTTGAACTCTAATTTGTAGAATTTGATAAATAGATCAAGTTAAAACCATAAATTTGGAAGATACTACAGCCACAAGCCAAAACGAGGGACAAACCAAGAAAAAAATGTTCTCTATAAAACGGCCCCCTCATAAAGCAAGTTGGGCCCCCAAAAAATATTGGAACCTGCAACAGGGAGGGAACGAATTTTTTATTCTTGCCTCTTTTTCTGTATCTTTGACCCTCCTCCTATAGCCTCAAGCTGGCACTTCCCTGTTTAGATAAATCATCTTTTCATTCATTTTCTATTCCAAGCCTTGTCTTTGCCATTCGTTCACCATCTCTATACCATTATTTTAAGTCACACAACTATCACACTTCACCATCCAACCTCATTATCTCTCTATCCTCTTCACTTTCATCATCAATGTCTTGCTCAAACCCTCCTCTAAATTTCTCTAGGAAACCTAGAATCTCGGTAAGACAAGTTTGGAGGCGGATAACACTCACAAAAAATCTCAACCTTCTTCTCAAAATGCCTTACCTTTACTTCCTTTAAGAGTCAATCCTCAATCTCCTTCACCACCTTCTCGCAATCCACTTAGAGAACAAATGATTAACCAACTTCACAATATCTCCTCCATTCTTGAATCTCAAACTCAAAACTTACCTAATGCCTATTCTCATGCACCACCTTCACTACCATCACACCTTGATCATCCTCCTACCACTTCACAAGTTTGAATTTCATTCAAGCTTTAAACATTGTTGTAAAAGGTTACACTCAAAATCATTTCCACTCTTTGAGAAATGAGATCAACTTCATTCAATTTCTTCTCACCCGTCTCATACCTCAAACTCGCACCCCACCAAACCATGACCCCACCTACTTTTCACCCTTTTCAAAACCTACAATAATTAAACATTCCTCACATTTTAAATTTCTTCAAAAATCATTTATCCATCTATTGCGCCGTGGCATCTACTAGATTATTCAAGAATCGCACTAGTCTAGCTCTTATGCCTTAATATGTCCATTCCTTTATGCTTTCTACTTTATCTTGTAATATTTATACCATCATAGTATGAATCCATCTTATGTTTTTAAATATTCTTGCTTGCAAATCAAAATGTAATGGGTTATAAAGTATTCTAAAGTGATGATGAAACTCCTTCTTTGTTTACAGCATCAATGTCTATATTGCTACTAGTATATGAAAAATATATCTTGCACTGTACTTCTCACATTTGTTTTTGTATCAATCATCTCATAGAATCGATGCTTGGTGCCCCATATGAGGGGGAGCATACACAAGGGGGATGTCCTTGGCATCGTCGATTTCTTTCTCTCTATAATTCGACGATCATCCTTTTTGACTTCGACAAAACGGGGGAAAAATAGATCAAAACTCATTAATGATTTTAAAACTTTATTTTTACATAAAATGAGTTTATATTTTGTCATCATCAAAAGGGGGAGATTGTTAATACAAATAATGTCTAAAAACATTATTTATATTTTTCGACCTCTCGATGTTTGAAGATAACAAAATGTAAAAAACGTTTTACTAAAAAAATCAACGTTTAAAATTAATAATCTAAATTTCCATTTCAAAGTTAAATCACTAAGGTTATGTAGAAACAAATCATTTAACAAGGTTTTAATGTGATCAATAAAAAAATTTTTTCTTAACCATCACATTTTCACAAAAGTATTTT
The DNA here is from genome assembly GCA_026074375.1 of Tanacetum coccineum. Lineage (NCBI taxonomy): Eukaryota > Viridiplantae > Streptophyta > Magnoliopsida > Asterales > Asteraceae > Tanacetum > Tanacetum coccineum. The sequence goes on along the minus strand of BQNB010043072.1, from coordinate 19,593 downwards.
TACAAAAATAAATATATACAAAATACTTTTTAAATAAAAGAAATGTTTTATTTAAACATAAAAATTCAAATATGGTTTTCTCCCCAAAACGAAAGCTTCCACACCAGATATAACCTACCCCACTAAAAGACAAAAAGGGGAACGTTAGTCTACAGTGGCCCTCTGATAGGCCTGGCGGCCCCCAGATATATCTGGGACCATCGGGACCGCCAACAGTTACCGTTGGATTTTCCTGCTCATAAATACTGCACTATTCCCAGCTGAAAAACAGACGTCTTTGCACGAATTTTTTCAGTATTCTTTCTCTCTCTAAAAACCTTCTTTCTCTCTCTAAATCTCTTGATCACTAACATTGTTTGATCTTGATTCAAGTGATCCAATATCTTCATTCTCATTTCTCCTCTCTATCAAGTGCAAGAGAAGAACTGATTCGATAAAATAGTAGTATATATAAAAATATATATAACTAAATACCAAATAGTAATAATATAGAGAGTACCCCGTTTGATATGACAATTACTTTAGGAAAAGTAATAGTTTTATCTCCCGGATGTCGTATCTCGACGAGAGATGAATTTGAAATCCACGAAAGTATCTTGTTTGATGCTTGAATATCAAATATATTTGTTTTTGGTTTTAAAACTAATTTTAATCACTAAAAATTACCAATCTAAACTTACTAATAATAAGAACAGAAAAAACCCCCACCAAAGCTATATTAGGTCCCAACACCCATTACCCCTCACCCTTAGTTACCCATAGTCCCTTCTACTACTTCACTCGGGTATTCTTTCTTTTGTTTTCCGTTCACTAAAACCTGCAAAGGCGTCTGCCAATATGTCCAACCACCTAATTAAACCTTTTTATGTGTTGGACTGTTGGTCGTGAGCAACATGTCTCCACTTTGATAAAAACTTATGACCATTTGAGGTTGACATGTTTTTCTGCGCGTTTCCTGTGCTCATACCCTTCCACACATACGTCAACTAACTTAGTGGTATGTTTGTTTAGTTGATTATGTTAGCTTGTTAGGTATTATTGGCTACATGAAATGAAACTAATGCAAATGATATAGTTAGAAGACTACATTACTTTTTAGATGTACTTAAAAATCTTTTTGAAACTACATTGCCTTCCGTGGGGTTAACGGTATACCAATGGTGTTGGGTTTAAGCAGCCCTCACTACAAAAGCCAATATCAATAATTACAATCCCTTTAAACAGCTAACGAAACAAAGTAGGGTTTAACGGCCTAACACAACTGACCTTGCTTTTTTGCTAAGCCATGGCTAATGATTATTTAACTTGTTTTCATTTTATTTGCATGATCATTAAAAGTTGCTTAGTTCATATAAACACTCCCTAAAAGCCACGATTCCTTGAAACCTTCCTCCTGCAATATAAAAAAAAGATTTTAGGCATTTTCAGTTGTAACAGTTTCCTCAATTGCTTCGAATACAGTTCAATTTCTAGCTCGTGAAGATACAAATCTGAACCAGATTCAAATCCCACATGATCTTACAAAATGTCAAGGAACATCTACCATCTCATACAATATGCAAAACCAATTTTCCAAGTTCAACTCCTATCCTTAATTCTCACTTACTAATTTATCACCAAACATAGTCTTTTTTTCTTACAATAAAAACATGTGGCTGATATGCGCCTAAACTCCCCTTCTTCAAAATTATGTTAGAGCACGTGCCAGGCACACGGGAAAGTTCTAAGAAACTTTCCCGCCAAAACCACATTCAACCCAACTCTATAAATACCCCATCCCATTACATTTTCTCATTGTCAATTAGATCATTTTTAACTCAATTCTCTCTTTGTAACCGTTTGGTACAATTCATCTATCCAATAACGAATCATTTACTTAATCTCAAACTACATTCTACTTATTGTAGTTCTGATTAGCTTATCTGGTGCTTGCTTAATTCCTATAAGTACCTATCAAGTGGTATCTAGAGCCATTTCCTGGCAAAATCCGCTTTTTTTTAATTCTGTTACATTTTAACTAATTCAGTTAAACTCTAACTGATTCTGTTACTCTCCGATCAATTCTATTACAATTCTAGCTAACTTCCGATCAATTCCATTTCACAAACACGTTATCCTTACAAATCCGTTTCCATTTCACAAACACGTTTCTTTTCAAAAGCTTTAAACACCTTAATTTCTTGTTCAATTGAGTTATAGATTGGAAGTTGCTTATCAATCATTGATCAGTTTTGAACTCAAGAAGTGGCGCCAAACACTCGAAGTATCACCAATGATGCAGGAGGCTCTGGTGGTGCACCAGTTGTTGATGAGAATGTCCGAAAATCAATTCATGATGTAGTGGATGCAAGGTTTACTAGAATGCAAGAATCCATAGAAGCTTTGACTAGATTGATGGCAGAGAGAGGAATAATGGACAGACCTGCTGAGAGAAATGCTGGCAATGGACAACAATCACCTTACACTAGATTGGCTAAACTAGAGTTTCCCAAATTTTCAGGAGATGATGTTAAGGGTTGGGTATTCAGGTGTGAACAGTTTTTCATTCTTGATTAAGTGATTAAGGCAGAAAAGGTACACCTAATCTCAATTTATCTGTATGATAAAGATCTTTTATGGCATACTCAATTTCTTAAGAGTAAGGGGGATTTGTTACTTGGGAGGATTATAAACAAGCTATTTTGGCAAGATCTAGCACTGTAACTGATGATCCTATTTTTGAGTTAAAAAATTTGATGTATGAAACAACTACTAGAGCTTATGAAGATGCTTTTGATGATCTGTTGAGTAGAATTGAAATTAGTGAGGATCATGCTATCAGTTTGTTCATTGGGGGATTACCAGTTGAGATTGCTATGGCAGTTAGGATGTTTAAGCCTAGGAAGTTAGCAGATGCTTATTGCTTAACCAATTTGCAAGAAACTACAATCAATGCAGTGAAAAAGAAGGATAAAATGCTGTATAATGGTAGTACAAGTGGTAATACAAGGTTTAATGTTCAGGGAAATAACATTCATAAGCCATCACTACCAAATCCCCACACTACTACTGAACTGGCTCCCAAGAACAATAGGAAACAACTGACTTAGAAGGAATATCAAGAGAAGAGGGCTAACAATCAATGTTTCTATTGTGATCAAAGATATACTCCTGGCCATAAGTGTAATGCTCAAATGTATGTTTTGGAAGTTTTAGATGGTACTGAATGTGAAGAGGAGTGTTTAGGAGAAGACGAGTTGGGGGAGGTACCACAAATTTCATTGAATGCAATGCATGGGATACCAACCTATAGAACAATGAGGATCAAAGGAGTTGTGGGAAAACAAGTTATTCACATTTTGGTAGATTGTGGTTCTACTCACAACTTTGTAGATATTGCAGTGGCAAAGAAATTAGGATGCAAAATCAAGAGTACTTGTCCTGTACCTGTAACAGTAGGGGATGGGTATAATATTGCTACCAATAGTGAGTGTAAACAATTTCATTGGCAGTTGCAAGGAGTTAACTTTTGGTCTGATGTGATGTTGTTACCTTTGGGGGGTTGTGAAATGGTGTTAGGCATTCAGTGGTTGTCCACTTTGGGTAACGTTAAGTGCAAATTTAAAGACCTAAGAATGCAGTTTGTTTATAAGGGAAAGAAGATGGTACTCAGGGGAACTCCTAAGTCCAACATAGAGTGGATGACTAATAACAAACATGCCAAGATACTCAAGAAAACTAATCACCCTGAGTATTCTTCTATGCAACTATGTGTTTTCTCTGGACGTGAGATTAGTTTGATGAGATTGGAGGGAATTCCAACAGAAGTTAAGCCTGAGTTTCAGACTGTGATTCAAGAGTTTAAAGAAGTTTTTTCTCTTCCAACAGTGTTACCACCAAACAGATCTTGTAATCATAAGATTCCTCTCTTAGTAAATGTAAGGCCATACAGACACCCTCCAACACAAAAAGATGCCATAGAGGGAATGGTGCAAGAATATTTGGATACTGGTGTCATTAGACCAAGCAATAGCCCATTTGCTTCCCCCATTGTGATGGTCAAAAAGAAAGATAACAGTTAGAGGATGTGTGTGGATTACAGACTATTGAACAAGCAGACCATTAAAGACAAGTTTCCTATTCCCATCATTGAAGAATTAATAGATGAGCTACATGGATCACAAGCCTTTACTAAATTGGATATGAGGTCAGGCTACCATCAGATAAGGATGTGTGTTGATGATGTGGCAAAGACAACTTTTAAAACTCACCATGGGCATTATGAGTTTTTAGTCATGCCATTTGGGTTGACTAATGCCCCATCAACCTTTCAAGCATTGATGAATGAGGTGTTTCAGTTATTCTTAAGGAAATTTGTATTGGTTTTCTTTGATGACATACTTATCTACAGTAAGAGCTTGGAAGAACATGTGGTTCACCTAAGAAATGTGTTGGAAGTAATGAAGACTCACCAATTGTATGCAAAACTAAGCAAATGTGTGTTTGGAACAAAGCAAGTGGAATACTTGGGACATGTCATATCTGCTGAGGGGGTCTCAACTGATCCAACCAAGATTAAGGCTATGGAGGAGTGGCCAGTTCCAAGCAATGTGAAGCAATTGAGGGGTTTTCTTGGTCTGACAGGATACTACAGAAGATTCATAAAAGCCTATGCCAGTATTAGCAGACCTTTGACTTTACTCCTTAAGAAAAATAGTTTCTAATGGAATGAGGAATCACAAGTTGCCTTTGAAAGTTTAAAGAAAGCAATGATAAGTGCTCCAGTGCTAGCTTTACCAGACTTTGACAAGGAGTTTACTGTGGAAACAGATGCCTTAAGCATAAGGATTGGTGCTGTCTTAATATAAGGTGGTCATCCTATAGCTTATCTCAATAAGACATTGTCAGCCAAACACCAGCTTATGTCTACATATGAGAAAGAGTTCTTAGCTGTGATACTAGCTTTGGAAAGATGGAGGGGGTACTTGTTAGACATGCAATTTAAAATCAAGGCAAATCACTTCAGTCTCAAATACCTCTTAGAACAAAGAATTAACACCCCTACTCAAATGAAATGGATCCCAAAATTGTTGGGGTTTGATTATGAGATCATCTTTAAGAAGGGAGTAGAAAATGTTTCAGCAGATGCCTTGTCTAGAATTCATAATGAAGCTCAACTATTAAGCCTTTTCACTAGTTCACCAGTCACTCCTAAGCTATTGAAAAGAATTGCAGACACTTGGGAAGAGGATAATGAGTTGAAGGCTAAAGTTGATAAACTTAAGAAAGGAGAATCTGTCAGAAATGCTTATGTTTGGGAAAATCATCAATTAATAAGAAAATAGGAATTGGTGGTAGGAAATAATGCAACTTTAAGGATGGAATTGCTTACTCATTTTCATAGTGGACCAGTGGGAGGACATGTGGGAATCAAGGCTACTATGCACAAGCTATGCTCACTGTTTTATTGGAGAAAGATGAAAAGGGAAATCAAGCAATTTGTCAGAAACTATGATATATGCCAAAGATCTAAGCCTGATCTGTCTGCCTATCTAGGCTAATTGCAGCCATTGCCAATTCCAAATACTGTGTGGTCCAGTATTTCTATGGATTTTGTAGAGGGCTTTCCTAAGTCCTAAGGCAAAAATGTCATCATGGTGGTGGTTGACAGGCTTAGCAAATATGGTCATTTTATCCCATTAGCTTATCCTTTTACTGCAGTTCAGGTGGCACAGGCATTCCTTGACAACATTTACAAGTTACATGGGTTGCCTGAGAGTATTGTGTCTGACAGGGATAAGGTGTTCATAAGTACCTTTTAGAAGGAGTTATTCAAGCTTTTACATGTCAAGCTACTCATGTCTGTTGCATACCACCTACAAACTGATGGCCAAACAGAGGTGGTCAACAGAGGACTTGAGTGCTATTTGAGGTGTATGTGTGGAGAAACACCAAAAGATTGGGGCAAATGGTTATCTTTAGCTGAATGGTGGTACAACACTAATTACCATTCAGTTTTAAAGACTACTCCTTATGAAGTTCTTTATGGCCAAACACCCCCAATTCATATTCCTTATGTGAGTGGAGAAAGTAGGGTGGATACAATAGATAGAACACTCACTGCAAGGGAATAGGTCATCAAAGCACTTACCTTTCATTTGAAAAGATCATAAGAAAGGATGAAAACTCAAGCTGATAAGCACAGGAGTGAAAGAGAGTTTGCAGTTGGGGATTGGGTTTACTTGAAGCTACAACCTCACAGGCCATTCTCAATGAGAATGGGCAAATTTAGCAAGCTATCTCCTAAGTACTATAGGTCATTCCAAGTTTAAGAGAGAGTTGGAGCTGTTGCCTACAAGTTAATTTTGCCAGCTCAGTCTCAAATCCATAATGTCTTTCATGTGTCTCAGTTAAAGAGGTGTAAAGGACAAAATTTGCAAGTGGGAATTTTGCCACAATGTGATAATAGTGGCCTCATTCAAGCTCAACCAGTTGTAATTTTGGAAAGGAAGCTTGGCAAGGTGGGAAATGCTGCTGGAGTCTTTGTTCTTGTGCAATAGGCAAACAGTGGGCCTGAAGATGCCACGTGGGAGTCTATTGAGGACATACAAAGACATTTCCCAGAGTTCAATGTTCTTGTCTAATCTTGGGGCAAGATTTATTTAAGGAGGGTGGATTGATATGCGCCTAAACTCGCCTTCTTCAAAATTCTATTAGAGCACGTGCTAGGCACACGGGAAATTTCTAACAAACTTTCCCGCCAAAACCACAGTCAACCCAACTCTATAAATACCCCATCCCATTTCATTTTCTCATTGTCAATTAGATCATTTGTAACTTAATTCTCTCTTTGTAACCGTTTGGTACAATTCATCTATCCAATAACCAATCATTTGCTTAATCTCGAATTACATTCTGCTTATTGTAGTTCTGATTAGCTTATCTGGTGCTTATTCGAATGCTTAATTCCTATAAGTACCTATCAACATACTCCATTGTACTGCTGCAAAGGATGTACATAGATGTTATCAGATATTACCACAATTCAACATTTGCATCTCCTTTATAATGTAGATCATTTACATAGTTAATTAGATGATTCTTTGTATGGTACAAGTAGATGATCACCTACATTCGGTTTTTTGCAAAACACAGAAAAACGTTGCTCTCACTACAAGATTGTTCCAGTAAAACAAACACGCATATGGTAGTACATCATGCTATAATATCAGATAATATATGGAAATCATAAGTAGATGTGAAAGGATTCTTATATCAACCCCTGAATTTGTTCTAATCATTCTCGATAATGAAACTAGAAAAATTCAGAATTTGCTACAAAAACATACCCATCAAAGTGTAGAATTTTAGAGACAAGAGTTGCATTAATATCTGAAAGCTAAGGTTGGATATTAACAACCCAAACCAGACCCATTTTAATGGCCTCAAATTTGATCCAACATATTAAGTATCATGCAACGTTTTTTTTTCATTTGTTACTTCAATTGCTGACATCATATAATTACGTACCATTAACTGCTTGTAGCATTGTGTCATAAGCTATGTAATTGTGAATTAATAGAGACCAATGTGATTTCATATTAAGCTCGACTACGAGTAAGGGAACTGTGGAGTACACACTCGTTTGAGTAAAATGATTTCGACCACGACAAAGACACACGGGTCAAAGAGTAGCGCCCCTTGCTGGTCCCGTTATTCCCACCAAAACCCAATCGACATAATTTTTGACCAAGCTCCTCCGACAAATGCTTTTTTCCTTCTAGGCTTTGGACAATCAACAATGAATTGATTCTTGTTACCACAATTACAGCAACCGCGTTCACCTTTCGAAATAGTTTTCTAAAGTTTTTAGCCATTAAGTTGATTACTTCGTCTTCATCACTTTCATCTTGACATATACTATTGTTACTAGTTTAACCCCTACTAATATTAGCTTTGAGAACTATAACTTTTTCTTTGATGGGTTTACAGTGGTGGATCTAGGATTTGTGATCGTGTGTGGCATAATTTCGGCTTGAATTTTTTGAAAGATAGTAGAAAAAACAAAATTTCAAAATTCGTAGCTAACATGAAATAAAAATTAGGATGTTACCGATTATATTCGTGTAGAGACATGAAATATGTTGTGGTTAGTGTAGAAATAAAATTAAAAGCCAAATATTCTTGTCAATTGTCAACTGTTTTACAAAGCAATTCTGCCAATTTTGTACAGTATTCACTACAAGAATCGAGGCCTTCAAGAAATATTTAGCCACGACTTAAATGACAAAATAGTCGCTTCTTACCGTTTGACTATGAAATTCACTTTTAGCCACGACTAACTCGTGACTAAAAGTTCTCAAAACTTTGACCATATTTTTCAACGAAGAAACTTTATCTACAAATTTGACTAAAACTTTTAGCTACACCTAAGTCGTGGCTACAGTTCTAAAAACCTTGACCAAGACTTTCAACCAAGAAACTTTGTCAAAAAATTTGACTAAAACTTGTAGACACGACCGTATCGTGACTAAAAATTGGTTACTAATTTTGACTAAAACTTTTAGACACGACCGTACCGTGGCTAAAAGTATTTATTATTATTTTAAATATATTCATTTTATTATTGACATTAAATAATAAGTATGAAAATTAAAAGATAAATATTAAAATAATTAGTCACGATATGTCGTGGCTAAAAGTTTTATATTATTTTATTTCTTTTCATGCTTTATAAATAAAATTAAAATGATAAATATTAAAACATTTAGCCACGATATGTCGTGGCTAACAGTTTTATATTATTTTAATTTTTTTATGTTGTATCAATAAAGTTAAATGATAAATATTAAAATATTTAGCCATGACATATCGTGGCTAAAAATGTTTAATGTTATTTTAATTTTATTTGTTTTATCATTGATTAGTTTGATCATAACTTCTAGTCACTAAAAATTATTTTGATAAATTTACTTGAAAGTTAACTAAATCGAATGGTGTTACTAAGCATGTAAGTTTCAATTATATGCTTTAAACTGTTTGGATATGTCGTGTATGGTGCAAAAGGGTTGTTTGGCTGTATGAATTTCACGAGTGTATTGAAGATAAACATCCTTTCTGCTGCAAAGGTGTGTTTGGCTGCTGTTAAGACAGTATCCAAACACCCCTTCTGCTGCAAAAAGGGTAACTAACACATCTTATCAGCTGCAACTGCCAAGTAAGTAACATAACTACTTAAGATTAACTTGTTGGTATGAAATGTCCCTTTCTTATTTATTCAGGTTGTAGCTTAGCTATCGGGTAATCGGGTTAATAGGGTTGGGGATGTTAAACAGAACCAGACCATAATTGTGCAAATCCATATTTGTGCAAAACAGAACCAAACCACCCAAATTAGTAATCGGGTTATTCGGTTTGGGGATCTTAAACCGAATAGAAAAGTTAGGTATAATTTAAAAAGAAAAGACTACGACTATGACCATAATAGACGTAGACTAAAAAAACCAATGTACGCGTTAACTTAAACTGAATTCAGTTTAATTACAAATACGTAAACTTGAAGCCTCAATTTCACATGCCTTACTAAGATTAAAAAAGATAGGCATAATAACATTAAAAATTAGTGTCCCACACTTTGAATCATCAATGTGATTCTGAATAGGATCCTGGTTCATATATGAAAAAAAATTCATCTTAAATATCAGTTGAGCTTAAAATTTATTTCTCCTATACTATGTATAGTATCTGATGCATCTTCTATACCCTTTATGTGGTTGTTAAGACAGTAGCCAAACACCCCTTTTGCAGCATAAAGGGGTATTGTAGTTCGTTTTTTGTTCTTCAAGCTTATTGTTACTCATTATGATGTCTTTTGCATCCACATGCATATGTTCTTTTGTATAAAAAAAATTAGCAACTACACATAAAGAACTTCAAGATGCCCTATAGATCAGGCAAGAGAGCGGGGAGAATGTGCCCGAAAAAGAAGTCGTGAAAAAAGTTTTAGAAGTACGAAGTGGGCACACCTGTAGTGTGGGTCGAAAGCTTAAAGGGGTCTCAAGTTCCTCTTCGGATACATCTTCATCTTCAAGCTATTATGGCGGTTCAAAGGCATATACACAAGATGAAGTGAATGACCTAATTGAAACGGAAGGTAAAAAACTTGGTAAAATTCTTGGTAAAAATATTGGTAAAAGGATTGCTAGTTCTTTTAACAAGAAACTTGAGAATATGTTGACATAATTAGCCGAAAAAGGTATACCTTTGGATAAAACCCCCGTGGTTGGCAAAGAGGATGAATAATACGAAGAAAGTAATGATGAAGAAATAGAGGTTCTAGATGAAGATGAAGAAATTAATGATGGAGACAATCCTGTTGAGTAGCTAGGTGTTGTATAATGGTAAAACGATTTAGGCTACATATATCGTCGTGTTTTGGTAAAACAATTTAGGCTACAAGTATCGTCGTGTTTTGGTAAAACGATTTAGGCTACAAGTATTGTAGTGATTTGGTAAAATGATTTAGGCCACAAGTATAGTAGCATTTTGGTATGTATATGGTGAAACGATATAGGATTTGTTGACGATATTTATGCTAATATGCAATATGTTGTTGATATTTTTGATTGTATGTTACTGATCTGGAAAAACGCCTGGGAAAAAACCGAAAAACTACAGGTCAGCTGTAAAAACAGCAGTTGTATTGTAGAAATTGTTGACACTTTTAGCCACGACTTATCGTGGCTAAAGCTACATGTTATATTTTATATTGCAAACCTTTAACCACGGCTTATCGTTACTAGAATGCACAAAATAAAGTATAAATAAAACTATAGTCATGATACGTCGTGACTAAAAGTTAAGTCATATTTTATTATTTTTACTAACATACTTGCAGTCAGGATAAACAGTAGCTAAAGGTTTAACATTATTTTATGTTTAAATCTTTAGCCACGATAAGTCGTGGCTAAGATTGTAACAACAAAATCGTTTTTTGTTTTTAGCCACGCTATAGTCGTGTCTATAGGTTTATTATTAATTTAATCCTTATTTTTTCTGATATATTTTTTTGTTTTTTTGTCACACCTATCGTGGCTAAAAGGTCATTGACCATCGTGGCTAATGTAGTCCTGACTATTTTGTCGGATGGGTCGTGACAAAATGTTTTTAGGCACAAGGATATACCCACGACCCAATAGCCATGATTTCTCGTGGAAATAAAGTTATACCCATGCTTTTGTTAGTTTTAGCCACGACTTTGTGTCGTGGTTAAAAGGGTCGATTCTTGTAGTGATTAAGGCTAACAAATTATTGTTTTTTTCCTTTTTGCTTATTCTTAAATAAGCTTATTATAATATGGGATTTATTAATGAGTTATTTTATCATTATCCTTTGGTTGTAGAGTGTTAAATGTCATACACCTAGGTGGATAAGTCTAAGTATATAAAATTATTTGGTGTCCTATATGTAGCAAACAAAGCAAATGAAACGTTTAATAAAATTTCACATTTCATGCAGTTAGTCTATGTGTCGCACGTGCCATATGTGGCCCATACCTATGTCCTCCCCTGTAGGGGGTTCAGGGGCAACACCATCGTTTGCTAAGATTGTTTGATAAACTTTAAGGTTGCTAATAAGCTCGTCAAGAGAAAGTGTTGCCAAGTCTTTAGCTTCTTTAATGGTAGTCACCTTAGCTCTCCATTTTAGTGGAAGAGCATGAAGAAACTTCCTCACATGATTTTTGCTGGAATAGTCTTGATCTAAAGACTTGAGACTAGTGACAATAACATTGAATCTAGTAAAGCCGCTATCAATAGTTTCTTTACTTGAGATTGAGAACTTCTTATATTGTTGAGTGAGAAAATCAATCTTGCAATCCTTGACTTGTAAGTTCCCTTGGTTAGTGATGATGAGTGTATGACAAACCTCCTTGGTGGTTCAACACATGAAGACTCTTTCATACTCTTTACGGGGTAGAGCATTGTAAAGAGTCATCTTGGCTTCATTGTTCTTGCCAAGTTGTTTCTTTTGATCATCTTTAAGAAGCTCATACGGTGTCTCCTTCATCATCTTTGTTTTCGATTCCTCTATTTCAAAGCGAGTTTTCCAAAATCAAAACTCATCAGCTTCTAGCAAAGGTGGTCTTTGTATAGAACACCCCTCAACATAGTTCTCTTTAGCCATGGATCTTTACTCAACTTTTTCAAAAACCGGAGTTAGGATTTCAAATTTTTAAAAAAGAAGTTTTCAACTTAAAACGAATTCTTAGGAAGGTTTTAACGCTTGAAACTTGAGTAAACTGCTATGATACTAATTGTAAGATCGTAGAGGGGGTGAATATGGTTTTCTTGACTTCTTTAAAGTTTACAAAACTTCAAGACTCGAAAGAACTGAGTGATGTGATGATTAACTTAGCAAAGAAACAATAAGTAAATGGAGAGAGAGAGAGACCACAATATATAAAGGTTCATGAAGAGGGTTTAGTCCTTTCGTACATCCAGTTGTGAATCCACGACACATATATAATCATTACGGTGGACTATATACCGTATTATAATTTAACTCCACCGGTATGCACAAAGATCAACGCTCACAAAGAAGAGTTACTACATACGGTATTCAGCCCTCAGAATCCACCCCTAAGAACCCGTGATTTGACTTAACCTATGATCTCTAAGAACTTACCTTTTGAAATATAACTAAAACCCCAACTAGATCCCTAATGATCTAGGCATGGTCTCTCGGATATAGTACTTCTCTTTACAACCAATTTGAAAGATAGTTTTCAAGAATCAATCCCTAACCTAGCCTAGAGACTCAATTCTAATAGAAAGAATATGAGAAAGAAGACCATCGACAAAACACACAAGTATGGGTTAGGTACTTGTGTGGCTCTCTTGTGTAGATATGTTCACTTCAATATAATGATAAGATGAGAAGATTAGAATACTTTGATGTTATACTTAGAGGATAGGAGAAGAGAAAATAAATGAAATAATGTTTACAAGAGGTGAGGAATACAAAGGCCAAGAGGGGTATTTATAGGCCAAAAAGCCAAAATGGGAAGATGGAATTCATGAGTGGTGCGCAGGGCGCGTGTTAATGCCAGAATCCCGAAACTATTTTTCAGGTTTTTGGCTTTTTAACTACATGCTCTTGTTACACTCAATGTCAAGCGCCCTAAATATCCATTTTATAAAAGCGTTTGTGAAGTGTTTAAAAGAGATGTAAGCCTCGTTTGTCCGATATCAAAGAGATAGAAAAGAACTATCGGACAAGGGTATTTTTGGTATTCCTCTAAGGTAATCGGTCTAGTTAAAAACTAACCAAGGTTTGAGAAATTTGTTAGGGACAAAGGAATATTCCAAGAATATGTTAAACTTGGAGAGTAAGTATGGATGTTATGAAAGGAGAATTTGAATTTTGAATTTCAAATTTGATTTCAACATGTGTGATATAAAAGAAAGGATAAGAGTGAGTCGTATATGAGTTGGCATGATGTGATGTTATCTGATGGAAAGGAGCCTATGATCACATTCAAAATCAAAGGTTGAGATGAGATGGTGATGAGGTAAGTTGGATTGATGAGATATCATGATCTAGGGTTAGGATAGAAGAATATGTGTGTGTATATGTAATTTTAATTTCAACTTGAGAGAGTGTGAGTGATGAAGTAAGTTAGATTGGTGAGATGGCATGATCAAGGGTTATGATAGAAGAGAGTGTGTATGTGTGTATGAATGAATGTGTGAGGAAGATGATGAATAGTAGATATGTAGTGGAAAATATGTTGATGTGATGTATAGGAGCCTATGTTGGAATGTTGGGGGACAAGAAGTACATAAGATACAATGGTGTAAGAGAATGTGAGTTATCCCATGTAAAGATAAGATTGGGGAATGTTTAAGTAAGGAACGTTTAAGCTTATGAAGGTTTATAAGGAAGAAGTATGAAGATGATGATGGTGAGCAAGAAATTAAAGGATTAATTTAGGTTGATAATCATTTTGCCATTAAAAGAAAAAAGAGTGGGCAAGAGCGATTATGAAATGATTTGGGAAGTGTATAGAACATTTGTAAAATTGTGTAGAAGGAATGTTTAATCATTTCATAATCTCTCTTGCCCAATGCTCACATTTGCTATCACTTAGTATGTGTCTTATAGGTGCTCAATGCTCATATTTTCTATCACTTAGTATGTGTCTCATAGAAGATGAGGATTTTTGTCAAGAGGTTGCGGTCTACTTATATTTCACAGATTTATTTATAAGTTCGACATCACGTGGATAGTGCAAGACATAAGACACAAGTTTGGGAGATTCTACTTCTTCCTCAAATTTGTTATACTCAGTTTTCTTCATCAGTGATCACTACATAGAGCCTACAGAGTTTGAGATTCAAGAGATGGTAAACATATGGGTTTCAGAGGAAGCTTATTGAATAAATGTTTAACCATCTACATGCACCACTTGAGGGGAAGTGTTTACAAGTTGCATATCTACAAGAAGACCCCTATTGGATGATTACAAAAAGGGGAAGAAGACTACAGAGATATGATTTGCAGCTTATTATGTGTGGTGACAAAGTCAAGGATTCTAATTCTTATCTTAAGTCAAGGGGAAGCATTGAAGATTTTGTAAAATTGTGTAGAAGGTATGTTCATACTAGGTTTAGAAAAAAGTTTTGACCTTGGCTAGAGGCATTTGATAAAAGAACTGAGTTGGTGTTTTGTTGAAAAACAGGAGGAATCATTTTTGCTCATCTCTAAGTTTAAACCTCATTTGGAGTGTTCCCAAATAATCAAATATCATTTACATACCTTTATTGAAGTTTCCACGTGTGTTGGGTAAGAGGAAAGCCGATAAAAAAATCCGTAAAAATGAAATTTGTTTGTGGCGCGGTGGCCACGTGATGACATGTAACCAGCGTGCCAGATGCACATTTTCGATTTTCTGGATTTTGGCTATTGTTTGTTATTTTAAGTGTTGCAAACGTCTATTTGACATCATTAAAACATAAAGAAGATCCTAGTTAATGTTGCACCAACATATGTAACAATCTGCATTTTCACATCTTTTACGTCAATGAACTCTCAACTATTTAAGTTGAACTTTTACGTATGTGCTTTTAATTTTAACCGTTTAGTTAAATCGCGTAAACTAAAAATCAACAATCAACGTAAACCGCCATCAAAAAAATAAAAATTTAGATCAAACAAGTGTTATATTATTTTTACAAAGATAATTTATGACTTTTCACTTTTTTATTTTTATCGGTTAAGAAAAACATTTGCGTTTCGTAATAAAATACATTTATGCATACACGGAAACACCAATACCTATTTATACTTCAACAAATACCCACTTTTATACCCAATACCTAAAAATTTAATCATTTTTACACTTATAAGCTCCATAGGGCCGGTTCTACAACAAAGCAAATAAATAAATACACTAAACCTCCACTAAAGTCACTTCATCTTGTTAATACCTATCACGTAAACTCTAAAAATCCACTACTTCATAAATTGTCTAATCTCTTGTCCTCTCCTGGTACCCAAACAATACCCTCCTCTTAGGGAAGGGGAGAGCTCTTACACATTGTCATAAACTACGCATTAGTCCATGGTATTACTTAGAAAACCACCTAATCTTCCACTATAAATAGGAGGTTAATGCAAGACTCATATTCACATTTCATTTGCAAGTAAACAATCAAAATACTCTCTTGTTCTCTTTTGGTAACCCACGACTCAAATAAGGGTAACAAACAATTCATATTTTTGATTTTTACCAAGAACACAAGTATACAAATATTACTAGGGTTGATACTTAAGATATATCAAGGTTATTTCAAGACTTGGGTTTCATAAGATCTAGGGTTTTCAAGAAGTGAAAACTAGGATTTTAATAAGGATTTCGGGTTGAAGAACTAGATTAGATTATGTTCATTATCTTCATTCATTCATAAGGTCTAACAAAATCCCTACACTTTCATTTAATTACTTCATTTACATACTTACATACTTACATATTTGTTTATATTGTCTATTCACCACCTAGCTATTATTTTATAAAGTTTATAAATAAATAATTAGGTGAACATTTTATTTGGACTTTTGGATACAAGAATGATGAACATAAATTTGAGGACTTAATGTATGTGAAAGATGTGTTATTAATTAAATTACAGGACTTGTAATAATTTAATTATGTCAAAAGTTTATAAAACAAATTATATAAAACTTTAATTCCAACAATTTGTTTAATCTGTGTAAATACAAATTTTTATAAATTATAAACTCTATTGATTTAAATTGTACATTTCATGAGAATTCCAAGCATATAAGGAACTCAAAAAGTGTTTTTATAAAAGTAGTTTTATAAAAGCCGGTAATGTTTCAAACCTGATAAAAGTATATAAATATTTTATTATATTGGATCATCTCAGTAGGAAACTATGCATATTAAGAACTCTAAAACCAAATTAAATCGAAGGAGTTATGAGTTTTGCAAGATTTAAAGTTATAAAAATAGTTTTATAAACAGTTTGAGTTTACTGTTTTGACACTGATTTTTAAAAATCTATGAGTATTTTATTTTGATAGATTATCTCATCGCGATTTCATACATATAAAGAACAAGTGAAACGGAGTTAAAATGAGCAAGTTATGAGTTTTTAAAATTTTTGGATAAATAGAAATTTCAAAAGCTAATTAATTTTTATAAACAATTTTTTGCATTTTTATAAAAATACAACAAGACTGTTAGAAATATAAAAAGTGGTTTACGAGTATTTTTGGGTTCGTTTGGGCTATAAAAATCTTAAGAAATACTATAGTATTATTTATATAATATTTATATATGTTTTTAACTTTATAAATATTATTTAATAAAACAATTAAACTATTTATATAATATCATTATATAAACAATAAAAATATTAAATCATGTATTATTAACAAATAATCAATTGTTGGACAACAACAATATTTTTCTTTACGGATACGAATACTTAAACATTTATTTAACAAGTACGATTTGAATATGGTTTCGACTTTTATAAAATTAAACAAAAACTATTAGGTGGTGATGTAACTCTATAACTTATGATGTTGTATTTATATTAAATACATCGTACTTATACGACCTATAATTAATTAGGTTGCATTCTGGATCGTTTGTGATGATTACTTTGTTGATTTTGCAATAATCACTACTTTCATTAGAGGTGAGTTTATAGCCCCGCGTTTTACTCGTTTGACATATACTTTATAAATTTTGGGGTGAGAAACATGCTCGTTTACAAACTTGTTTACGTTATGGATTTCAACTCATTATAACTTGTTTACATACTCATTTTCATACTTGGCTTCATAACTTGTTTACATGCTCGTTTGCATACATGTTTACAAAATTGATTACATACTCGTTTACCAACTTGTTTACATACTCATTACAAACTCGTTACATACTTATTTACATGTCTCATTATGGGATACATTTCCTGTCTTTACTTATAGATGCAACAACATTAATTTGAGTCAAATGATTACGGATTAGCTTAAGTGGATTGAGCTGTTAACCACAAGTTGGTAGACGCGATTGTTATAAAATAGATCTATTTGGGGCGTGATAACCCAGTTCGGGTAAGTAGCTCTCACTAGTTCGAGATCAAACTAACGAACTTATACCATGTCAGAGCATCGAACTTCATATACTGGAACTCTTATTGTGCCTTAAATAAAGTAGCATACTTTACAAGTCTGAGCCTCAGTTTCATGAACTTTGAGTAATCGTAATCACTCCTTATGTTGCATACTAGGCAATACATACTTGAAACATTTTATGATATTATGCGCATTACAATTATCATACTCTTCGAAACATTACGGTCCAACATTCATGTTTACATTTTTGTGACTATTATAAGGGTTGAAATGGTCATACATACTTTACAATCTTTGATTTCCAACATGCATACTTACATTTTTGTGACTATTATAAGGATAAAAATGGTCATGCACACTTTATAAACCTTTATTTTCAACATTTATACTTACATAAACCTATGAACTCACCAACTTTATGTTGACACTTTAAAGCATGTTTTTCTCAGGTGAAATAGATGCTTGGCTTATCTGATGTGCATTGGAGTCTAAATTTTACAAAGATTACTTTTCAAACGACACATTTAGATGTCGTTCTCTCACATCTTGTGCAAAGGTACTCATGAAGTAACGCTCCTGGACCCTTATTCCGCTGCGACCCATTTTGGGGGTGTTAAAGATTGGTATTTAGAGCTAAGGTTATAGAGAACTAGGTTGCATAATTTACCTAGACTATAACCGTTTTCACAAACATTGCATCACATCAAACTTTTTCATGTGCATACACACTACTTGCTTACTTGCTTACATTACGTGCTTACATGATATATATATATATATATATATATATATATAGAGAGAGAGAGAGAGAGAGAGATATATATATATATATATATATATATATATATATATAGAGAGAGAGAGAGAGAGAGAGGAAGGTTAATGTAAGAACAAACTTAAAGTTGTAAAAGTAAGAACTTCATAACCATTGGATCCTCTAATTGGTCTTTGATGACATTAATGCTTGATCAATGGTAGTATAATAATTAAATATAGTGTAAAGAGTATTTTGGAGAATTACATTAAAATCTCGTCAATCATGTTGGGTGACTCGCTTGAACCCACCCCTATTTATATATAGATAAATGCAAACAAATATAAACACACAACAAGGGACGAAATCACGCGAGACCAATGAAACCAGAAGCAGTATAGAGTGTTCCCGGGTCGTTATGTCCCAACGAGGCTAGAGATGGAAAATCGAAAGACGATTGATGATTGATGTTTGAATATGACAAGGATGCGATTATGATTGGGCACTAAACCTAATAGGCAAATGCACTCAAAGATAAGCAGGGAAAATAAGCTAGAGCAGGCTTAAAAGCTAGAAATAGTAAAAACACCTAAAACTTTTAAAGCTGAAACACAAATAAACTCTAAATAAGCAAATTCAAAAAGCAGTTAAGCTAAATTAAACAAGAGAAACACAGCAGTACTAACAACAGTACTAACAGTATTAACTACCAGTACTAACTTAGAGTTAGTACTGCTAGCTTTAAGTTAGTACTGCTAGGCTAATAAAACACAAAGAAATAAGAAATAAGCAAATGAGCTAAAACAGAAGTTTAACTACCCAAAATAAGCACTTAAGCATAAGAATAAGCAACCAGAATAGACTACAATGATAAATAAGCTAGAAAACTAAAACTGTTGAACTCTTAAAATTATTTTGAAAAGGCAAATAAGTTCTAATGAAGACAGTAAACGAAAATAGGCTTAATCTACTCTAAAAAGCTAAACCAATCTTAAATAAGCAGAAACAATAAGCTAAGAAGCAAATAAAATGAACCAACAATACTAACAGTTTTAACTAACGGTACGGTTCTCTCCTATTGATCTTTCAAGAATTCTCTTCAAACCTCGATTGGAGACCTCGACTTGTCCACTTGTTTGTGGATGGTATGCAGTAGAAAGTCGATGGGTAACTCCATATTTAAGCATCACCTT